>CAIGRF010411930.1:0-18203 GCA_903798235.1 Fraxinus ornus
ACCACACATTTCTTACATCAATCAATATTCCAAAAATTCTTTCTACTAAAAATGGGTTTCAAACAAGAGGTTATTTAGATAAATCTAGTTTCTTCCAGCAATGCCTGTGGCTATGGAAAAACCTAGAAAATTGGTGATGATTCTTCAACTTTCTCTTAAACTCAATGGAACTCACATATGATGCATTTGTTGAAAATTTCTGGCTACTTAACTCTGTGGACTTTAGCCAATCCAGTGTAATAGGTTGGATCTTGTTGGATCCATAGCTTGATCTTTGTTTGAGATTGGCTTGAAAATGGAAGAATTTTTTTTGCACTATGTAAGGCCATAAAGGTGTTCCTATAAAATGATAATTAATATTGCATCCTACATAGTTGTTAATGCAAGATGTCCTTGTAATTCATGTTGTTTCTTCGGCCAAGACATCGCAAAATGCACTAGTGCTACAACATTGTCCCTCCCGCTCACAAGAAATTCGAAAAATAATCCAACAGCCAAGTTAACATGTAAATATAGTCATATCTTGTTTCGCAAGAAGATCTATGGAGTGCTCGACATTACAAAGACAAAAAAATAGGTAAAATCTTGTTCATTCCATTATTGAGTCTTCAAGTATGATGCACTACAACATTTCAAAAATCCCTTTAATAGAATATAAAGATGTCTAGAGTTTAACAAGATGCAAAAGAAACTCCAATGTCTTATTTTTTGAACATAAATATATGATAATCAAACTAATCTATCATAATTCGTCTTTCTGTATTGATCCAACCACCTAAACAATTTCATTACAGAAATATAGGGAAAATACATTACCTCGATCAAATTACAATTTGGGGTTATCATTCTAGATTTGTAACTTCGACAGTATGATTGATGATGTCAGATCTAGACGATATTCTGGGCGAATCATGAGAGTATTTCCTACAAATAATTAGGAAGTAAATGGATTTGAAGAATGTGATTCCAAAAAATGAATTGAAGATTTTTATGGTTTCAATATTCCTAAATACGATTTTTGCAAATTGTAAAAGCACATAAATAGGACGAGCAAATATAGAAAAGTATGAGAGCAAAGGATCACCCAAAGAATAGACGACAGACAACTACCTACTTCAATATAATTAGTAGGTAGGCAGAGAATTTCAAAGACTGGCTTCTCACCAATTACCGACCATCAACATTCTCTATAAACAAGAATGTGGAGCTCTCAGTCAAGGTTAGAGAGAGAAGCTTTCAATTCTAGTGAGAGAATTTCCCAGTTGAGTGCATTGGTTTCTTGAGTTTCTTCTTGTGTTTGGTTCGATTTTTACCTCTCTTTGGTGGAAATTGAATTAAACATTCTGTTTTAATTTGGATTTTACTTCCATCTTAGTGAAATTTGAATTAGCTCTTGGTTTTTCTTGTGGTGTTCCTTGGGTTCTGTCTCATGAGATTGTTGCAGTATTTTCCGGTCAGTCTGTCTGCAGATTCGGTAGAGTCCTTTCAACTCTGGTTTGCATTCAGTTTGGTCAGGTTTTATACAGCTACTAGCTGGTTTTCTTGGCAGTGTAACTGTGTTTAGGTTAGGTGCGAATCAGCTTTTTGTTTAAAGTGGGGGGCTCCAGCTTTATTGTTTGCTAGGTTGGGGTTGGTGTTATTCGACTTTTGGCTTTAGGGGCTGTTGCTTCAACTTCCAGTCAGCTTTAGATTTCTTTAGCTCAGTGGTTGATATTTTTAGTTCTTGTCTGGTTTTTTGCTCGGCTAGCAGGAGTTTTTTCAAATTTTTGCTTGGAGATTGGCGTGCTAGTTTTCTCTGGTTTGCTACAGTGTTCATCTTCATCCGTTGAAGGCTGTAAGTATTTTGTTGTATACACGAGGTACTTTTTTAAAAACGGCCCAGTCAAAGGTCCAAATTTCCATTTTGACTTTTCCTTTATTGTATATTTTCACATTGGCCTATTTGAGGTCAAAAGACAAAAATGACCTTAAGTGTATAAAACAGTTACAAAATATGGTTTTGTTAAAAAAAAAAAAAATACTACACTTTTAGTTAACAAATAATAACTAAACGCTCCCTACTTAAAATCTCAAAATCAACTCCAACACATAAAAATTCTCTCATCTTCTTTAATATGAAAATCTCAAAAATATCGATAGTTGAAAAAAATTGTTTTCTATCATTACTTCGAATCGATAAGTATATTTACATATATTTAATTTCATTTTCGTTAAATGTGTATACGTTTTTAATTGATAAATTAAGATTCGACATAAAATAAAACGCAGATAATTTTTTTAGCAGATGTATAATTTTTTTAAGCATGAACAATTTTTTTTTCATCTGCATGTTACTTTCCGAATAACTGTCAGCTATTACGACCTTAACAGTCGGCTGTTACGAAAAACAGTCGACTATTAAAGTCGTAACTGACAAAATCGACTGTTAACGTGCGGACTGATGTTAACAGACGACGACGCTGCTGTTACTAGCCGCATTGCCGACTATTCTGGCTGTTCCGGCCTGCTGTTATTCGACTGTTATTTATATTTTTTTTTAACAAGTTTCTATTGTCACAATGAGTCGAATTTTTGAATGAATATTTACAAATTCTGTTTTGTCATGCAGATATCATGTTGTACTCCCTATTTGTTACTTTGGTGATTTTGAATTGAATGAAAATAATCGATGGACATGGAAATGGGCGAGTGACGAACAACGTAATATGCCAACACATGTAACAGAGACTACATCGTACGACGAACTGTACCATGATATACAGAACAAGCTGAACGTCGATTTATCTCTATACAATATGGTACTGAGATATCAATTNAACAAGCTGAACGTTGATTCATCTAGATATGATATGGTATTGAGATTTCAATTCAAAGAGCATTTGCCATTTTCTATTTCACATCTGATGTTGAAGTGAATTATCAATTTGAGTTGAACAAAATGCAAATGACACCTATTTGCGTGACATTAGTGAGGAAGGATGACACGTAAGGTTGAAATGAACATTCAGATAGAGTTGATAATATTGCAAATGATTTTTGGGATACAGTGGAGATAGCTCGCGATGTCGTGACATCACTGTGACGCACAGAATTCAGTCGGTAGTTCAGGACAACGAAAATGTAAATGAATTTACAAATGATGATTAGATTGCTTTATCTCGTTAGAGACATGAACATGGGGAAACTCAATGGCTAGAATGAGTGGACCGTCATCAAATTTTTCACGTGATTCCTAATGATGATGATCTGCATGTTGAACAACTGTTGAAATGAAGAAAGATTCACATGAAGCTATGCACATGCTGACATTGAAATTCAACTTTGTGTTCAAGGTAAATAAATCAAACAAGTCATTGTTGACACTTGTTCGCGTCGACGGAAGTTGCCGTTAGCTGTTGTGAGCATGGATATGAACGAGTCATTTGTAGTTCGCAAGTATATACGAGAACATACTTGCGAATTGGGGATTCCTCTAAACGATCATACGCAAGCTCAGTCATGGTTTATTGGTCGACAGATAATGCACAAGTATTAGGACCAACGAATGATCTATAGACCTTCAGACATCATTAATGACGTTCGACAAGAGTACAGAGTGATCATGAGCTACAGAAGGTCTGGAAGGCCAAAGATTGAGTGTTGGATGATTTAATGGGCTCGACCAAAGAGAGTTATGATAAATTGGTCAGGTACTGCCATAATTTGGGGACAACTAATCACGCTTCCACTTTTTTCATTGAGACAGAGGGTGAGAATTACTTTAAGTATTTTGTCATGGATTTTGGACAATGCATTACAGGATTTCAAAATGCGATACGAGCCGTAATTTTAGTCGACTGTACAACTCTGAAATCGAGATATGGGGCAAGCTGATTATTGCTACATGTCAAGATCCCAACATCCTGATTTACCCATTTGCATTCGGTGTAGTCAACAACAAGAATGATCTGTCAATGTGTTGGTTCTTTACGAAGCTTAGGGAAGTGATCAGGGAAGTCGATGATCTTACCTTCGTAACTGATTGGGGCCAGTCTCTAATAAATGCTATCGTTGAAGTTTTTTCCTAGGCATATCATGGGTACTGTATGTTCCATATACAGGGCAATTTGAAGACTAAATATCGGGGCCAAGGCATCGTTACATTGTTCAGGAGAGTGGTCGAAGCTTACAGTGTCGAGGAATGTAATAAATTTATGGTCGAGATATAAAGTAAGTCGTTCTAGGCATGGGAGTATCTTACAAAAATGGGGATAGAACATTGGGCACGATCACATTTTTCAGGACGTCGGTACAACTTGATGACATCGAACAACGTGGAGTCTCTGAATACATTATTCAAGAAGTATCGAGAGTTACCAATTCTTGCAATGATTGAGAACATCCATACCAAACTGCAGCAATAGTTTCATGACCGACATGTGGAATCACAGAATTACACGAGCATGCTAGCCCCAACTCAAGAAGATAAATTATTCAAGGTTGCAGAAGTTGCGATAAAGTTGATTGTGGAACCGTTGGACGAGTTGCGGTTCTCCATACAATGTGGACGTTATGTAGCATACATGGTGGACCCGACTAACAACACATACACTTGTACTCAATTTCAGTTGCAGAGTTTTCTATGCGAGCATGCAATCGTGGTAGTTATAAACAGAGGCTTTGTAGCGAGGACATTATGCTCTCCTTATTACACGACTGATTATTGGAGAGTAGCATATGCTGACATATTTCCCCTACCGAACGAAGTCGGTTGTGAAATTCCTAACCATATTTTCCCACTTAATAGTTTGTCACCACCGATAGTTGAACCAGGTGCCTCTGGATGTCCACGTACTTTTAGAATACCCTCTATTGGAGAGTTTCCTTGATCACGTAGGTGCCACAGAAATAGAGCAGTCGGCCATACTCACCAAACTTGTACGAGTCAGATTCCCATTAATGACAATTAGTCGAATCAGTAATGTTATTGCTGTTAAATGAACAATATTTACATTCATTTTAGCATTCTTTATAATTAATTCGTAAGTAAATATTCACAAATCTTACACATATTTTTTTTTCAATTTTTTCAATTATTTCGTACGTAAATAAACAAATAAGTTGTTTGCATCTATTTCCCAAATAGAGAATCAATTGAATACATTTAATCGAATACAAATAAGCATACAATGTTTACATCGATGGTACAATATTCAATAATATTTACGGATCACAATTGAATTTGTACAAGGCGCATGCTAATTTATTCCTCTAAATCCATGATTGGTTGATTCCATTAACCTTATGTTATATACTAAAAAATTCTATGTACTTTATTACATACATGCCGCAGTCGCCCTTGCAATTCAAATCATAATGTGTTAGATAGAAATCGTGCAGCTAAAAAACTAAATTTTCTAGTTAAAATAAGTTATAAACACTTACGATACAGATTATCTCGCCATCGTTGTGTCTCGCACAATGGCTAGTCTATCCTGCATAGTCACGTCTACTTGTCTAGCTATCATAGGAACGATCACAGCCACAGACCTTGTCTAGCTGGCCTTGTATCGGACACGAATGAAAGGAGTCGTACACATAGATAGTAGAGTCAACAAATACGATCTCCAAGGCGAAGCAGTGTCGATTCGCGATCATTGAAATGTACATATGTGTACAACCCTCCTATGACTTCCCTCCAACACTCAGCCACATTCCTATGACCCACTTCATCATATAATCGGGCACCGTGTATACGTTACCCAAAAACTGGAGTGATTCGTACTCAATGGTAACAGCATGTACAAACTCGGTGCTCAGTATGACTCGGTCAGGAACGTCAAACGATTTTGGTCATCATTGAGCAGGATTGCACAACAAGTCCATGGCCATGTCAATGTGCTGCATTGGGAAAAACCAATAAAAATATGAATGAGTTATTTCATCTCATAAACAAAAAATGTAAATAAAATAAATAATAAGACTTATTCACTTACAACGTCGGCGAGCCATCATCCCAGCCTAATGACGTCGTGGAACCACTTGTATGCATTCGGGATCATTCTTGAAGGTATCGTGCCGCTAGCTTTGAAAATAATATAGAAAAATGTTAAATGACGTATAGAAGAGTAAGTGTAGTGTACGTTAATAAAATAATACAATACATACCCTGGCTTCATTGATTTCCATTCCTTCTCGAATGCTTTCCATTTTGTGGGGTCCACTTCGTGAAAGAGATTGGGGTATGTCCCGTAATGAACGTCCTCCTCTTAGTCTCGATCGTGTATGGAGAAATGAAGTATTATGACGACAATCTGGCCCTCTTATCGACCACCTGCTCGGGGTCATCCACGACACGCTTTTTTCCCTCAGCCACGTTGGGCTTACTCTCATCCTCAACCGCGGGGACCGTCGTCTCCTCGGGGCCCCCCACCTCTAGTGACATCAGGGTCACCCTTTCGGTCCTCTACTCTAAGTTGGGAACCGCCCCCCTTGTGGGTCCCCAACTCTTCCGTCACTTCCATCGGGGCCGCCACCTCCGTCTTGTCCTTCCTAACCACCCCTCTCGTCCCTGTCGGGGCCACCCCCTCCGTCCTAAACTTCTCGACCACCCTCTCCTGCTTCACGGATAACAAAAATGATTCCAAATCAGCATCATTTGCACAGAACTGTCCATGACCCCTATCCTCATCACCCTCTTCTTTACCCTGTCCCCTGCCCGCTATATCGACTTGGAGTCCAGCGACCTCATCTTGAAGTCATACAAAGTGGTGACGTAGAACTCCAGCATCATTGGATAAATCGTCGACCCTTCCTGTAAACTCTAGTCGTATCTTGCCCATTTGCTCCGTTAGGTGGTCGTACTGATCGTCACCCCTTCCTATCAAATCTTGTCACAATCTCCTCATACAGATCAGCGGAATACTGCCTCTGACTGTGTGCAAGAGATCTACGGGGTAGGTAAGTGGATGGGGGAGAAGGAGACCTCCTCAACGGATGTCATCCACTTGGCGATAGGTATGTCATCAGCGACAGTGATGCCCTCGGTCGAGATGATGCCCTTGACGGGGGTGATCATTGATCAACTGGACCGCGTTCCTTCACAAATGGGAACATTAAAAATTATTTTTTTAATGAAAATCGGCTAACACATACAAAACTGTAATCAATAAATTATATTCAATTCACATACCTCATCTCGATCTAGGATGGAATCAGACACCCGATCTTCTTCATTGTGCGGAGCAGCTAATTTACACACAAAACAACGAGTCTTTTCCTCCATTGACGACATCAACTCAATTATGATTTAAAGTTGGCATATCTACATTTTGACTTGTTAACGATCAGGTGATCAGATTTTGGAGCTACACACAACATAAATCGTAAATGATTTAACTTAGCCGAGGGTTATCGAGGAGAGCTGATAGCTGTTTGCTAGTTGGACATCGCTCTGCTTGGGAAACTCGCCAATGATGCATCCGAGGGCAGCGTGTCTCACCTCGTCTTTCAAACCAGGTACCTAGGACTGGGACAATCTCATACGTCCATATCTACAACTCATATAATTATTTATTATAAAAAATATTTTAACGTTAATTATGTATAACATTTACCTGCACTACCAGGGGTAATTCATATGTATCGTACTTATGCATGGTCCCCTTCGAGCTCGAGTGTGATCTGGTGAAAACGTACACCGTGTCCTCGAAATATCTCCAGCCCACGGATATGTGTTGAAGACAGCAAGATCGTCAACGATCTCCGATGGAAGAGGTCGATCGTAGTCTTCATGTGGCGACATTGCAACATGCTCTCAAGGATGTAGACCAGTTCGAGTTTCAGTCTGTCTAACATATGGTCACACCCCATGATCGTGTCCTTCAGTTATGGCAGAAGTATCGTCCCCTGTCCCTAGGAGTAAGCATCATGCATCATGTTGCCTTTCTCAGTATCGACACGAGCTGCATCATCGTCCGTAATCTCCAGTCCAATGATCAGGGCAAACTCGAACATAGAGAAACTGACGACTTTGCCCTCGAGGTCGAAGTGAAGGACATCACCGTCGATTGGACTCAACAACCGATACAGTAGGATATCGATAATCTGCCCCGAGAACTACACATCTCTCAATTTGTACAGGGGCCAAAGAAAGAATCGGCGTAGCATATCTGCATGCTACTCATCTAACAGCTCCAATACGACAGTGTAACTACCATGACTACTGTTCCAGTAGCCTTCCCCGACATTTGTCTCAAAGTCGCGTCCAAATGGTACTCCATGTTGCAAAAATCTAAATATTAGCATATCGAACATAAGATAATGGAATACAACATAATTTCAGAAAATTAAGTGAACCGAATTGTAATAATTAGACGGAAGAAAAAAATTTAAATTAAAAAATAAAAGGAAAAAAGAATTTGCTAATTTCGTGAGAAAGAATATTTCATTTCGGTAAATTATCAATTTAAAAATTTCTTCTTTTAATTATATTATTATTATATATAAAAAATCTAAACAAAGCCAATTGCTAACATTCGGCCTAACTAGTTGGCTATTAACAGTCGTCCCCATCACCGAAAAATCTCCATTTCCGACAATGGAGGGCTCCAATAATGGAGCTTTTACATGTATAAACACCAAAATCTCTCCACAAATAGCTAATACTCAAGCAAATCTACTTATATACGAACAAATAAACAAAAAAATAATGTAAAAATTATTCGAATTCCTTATATGAAAAAATCGATTTTAATCACAACAGTTAACCTTTTCTTTCGTTGGTGACAGGGTTGTATATGTGGTTGTTGGCGCTGGTGACTTCGTGGTCGGTTTTGTCGACTTTTTTGGTGGTGGTTTTTGGTCGATTTTGGGCTGTGAGGGAGAGTAGGGGGTAATTTTGACTTTTTCTTGTGAAATTATATTTTAATTTTTTCGTTTTTTTTTTCTATTTAGAGTGTGTTTGGTGCACATTAAAATGAAATAATGCATTCTTTTGAAGTGATGTTTTGAGAAATATGTGGTTGAAAAAAAAGGAAAAGTTATTGATGTGATGAAAAATATTATTTTATTGAAGAATGTGTGGTTGAAAATAAGTAGAAAAATGAGAATAAAAAAAATAATGTGGAACAAACAAGGCTTACTTGGCATTGTGGAGATATGGGATAGTGAACAGCCCCTTTCCACGTATTTCCTCATTTCTTCCTCTACTCTGGTGATCAAATCAAATCGAATCGTGTCNAAAATGAGTAGGAGAATGAGAATTCTAAAAATAATGTGGCTTAAACAGGGTCAGCATGGTGTTACTGAAAATATGGGATGGTGAACAGCCCCTTTCCACGTATTTCCTCATTTCTTCCTCTACTCTGGTGATCAAATCAAATCGAATCGTGTCACGGATGTCGCTCTGAAGAATACAAATATACTGCAATATTTTCGTAAATTAATTGGTAAATTTCTAAACCGAACAGAATGGTTGAGATGAAGTTTCTTGGAATGGATTTTAGCTGTGCGCTGGGATCACTGAGCAGCGGTGAATTCCCAGAAAAGGACTGTTTGCTTCCGTTGATATCAAAGCTTCTTGGTTACTGCATCGTCGCAGCCTCTACCACTGTCAAACTCCCTCAGGTAAATATTTTCTCATTAATCTTATACAAAAATCAATCTTTGTAACTGTTTTGGGTGTTTTTCATTATTTGAGTTATATTTCAACGTGTTATGACTTTTTATGCTATTTTTGGTTAAAAATTAAGAATGTTTGGATCTTTGACATGGGTTTGGTTTTAATGGTATAATTAATTTTGCTTTCAGTGATTTACATTTTGGTATGTGATTCAAATTGTAAATCTTGGAGTAACCCAAGGTAACAATTCACAGGATTATTATCATTTTCATAATTCCCTCTTTCGTATATGAAAAGGGATAAAGCTGATTTAGCTTTTCAATTATTGATTCTATTTTCCAAGAATCGAAACTTGATTTTAATCATGTTTATTTAATTTTTAATTATGGAACTATTGAAGTTCTAGTTAAAATTTTCCAGTGTAAAAATTTGGATTTCCAGATCCTCAATTTTATGTTAAACTTGTTTATAGTTGGAGAAACAAAAATGTAACAATAATTATTTGGACTTCAGGAGTGTCTTGGGATATATTTCTTTTTCACCACATGAAACTATGTGGCTGTTCTAATAATGCCCATTTTTATATGCTGCCGGTTCTTTGTCCAATTAGAAGCCCAATCTTGGTATTTTATGTTTTTTATTTTGATAACCGTGGATATTCGGGCCAGCTTGCGCGCACCTCGACTAATCCCACGGGCCTTGAAGTTTACAGCCGTTTCTCAGATTCAAACCCTTAGAACTGTTGACATGATTATGTTTGAGGCTGGAATTGTGGGATTTATCACACTTGGAAGGAAATGAAAGAGATAAAATGATTTTTTTTTTTTTTGATAACCGTGGATGTCCGGGCCAGCTTGCGCGCACCTCGACTAATCCCACGTGCCTGAAGTATGTTAAACTTATTTATAGTTGGAGAAACAAAAATCTAACAATAATTATTTGGACTTCAGGAGTGTCTTGGGGTATATTTCTTTTTCACCACATGAAACTATGTGGCTGTTCTAATAATGCCCATTTTTATATGCTGCCGGTTCTTTGTCCAATTAAAAGCCCAATCTTGGTATTTTATGTTACTCAGATTCAAACCTCAGAACTGTTGACATGATTTTGTTTGAGGCTGGAATTGTGGGATTTATCACACTTGAAGGAAATGAAAGAGATAAAATGTTAACAAATTAAAGATCAAAATCTAATGGCTGCCAAAAAAGGTAGAAATTGCTCAGATAAAATAATCAACAGCCTATGTCACCGTAATCATTTTGTTTGAACTTGTGATTCGGCTTGCAACTGCCATTTAATTCATTTGCTTTTCTTGTTCAGATACTAAAAATTTTGAAACACAAGAGCATCAGGGGACTAAGTGTTGTGGCCTTCGAACTTGAGGTTGTTGGTTATACTATTGCTTTGGCATATTGTCTACACAAAGGGCTTCCATTTTCAGCATATGGAGAGTTGGCATTCCTTCTGGTCCAAGGTATGGAAACTGGATCTGGATTTTTTTATTTTTTTTTTCTCGCCTTTGACAAGAAGAGAACAAAAGAGGACAGAGAGAGAGAAAAAGAAAAGATTGAAAAAATCTGTTCTCAATGACTTCAATCCGATTTCTCCAACTTCAGTTAGCAAAATTAAAGAAATTTTTCAAATCTTATTTCTTTATATTCATTCCTGAGTCATCACTATGATTACTTCAAGCAGTTTGTTGTCATCACTAATACAAATGCTGTTAGAGAATGTTATTTAAGCTTGGAAAAAAAAAAAAGAGAGTAAAAGTTTGCTTCCTATGTCTAATTAACTTGTTTTGAATATAGCTCTCACCTTAGTGACAAATAAGTGACTTTTTCCAATTTGCACCTATAAACAGAAGTTATATATTTTCTACTTTTTAGTAATTTTACTTAGTAAACCTTCTAAGCTTCGCTGAACAAGTCTGTTAATTTGCTTCTACAAATTCATCTGGAAAATTTAATGTTTCTAATACTTTGTGTATTTCGTGCTTTGCAGCCATAATTCTAGTTGCAATCATCTACTATTTTTCTCAACCTATGGGAACCAAGACATGGATCAGGGCATTAATGTATCCATTATTCCAGTGTATAGATTATAATATAATAAAGAATTGTGTATGCGTGTATTTATCTGTCTTTTCAGTATACTTGTGAAGCGCCGCCCTCCGTGGCGTTACAAATAAATTCTGCATTTCCTTAATAAATTGACAACAGATACTGTGGTGTAGCGCCTACTATCTTAGCCGGTCAAATCGATCCCCTTCTTTTCGAAGCCCTATATGTGAGCCACTACTAGTTATCGTGCTGTTATCACTTTTAGAGTATTGGCTAATCTTAAAGAAAATAAAAGTTGCTTTTATGCAACTTTTTGTTCCCAAATATTTTTGGATATGTTAGTGTTTTTTAAGTTTAATTAAAAATAGTTATTCATTTTGAAAGTAATTACCTTACTATCAAAATAAGCCCCAGTCTGGTTTGGCTAAAAATCAGATTTTTAATTGATTTTGATAAAAATTGGGGTCTCATAAAATGTGTGCTTGAAAATGAGAGTTAAAAAATTGGGGTCAAACAAGGGCTAAGTAACTAACTTATTTTCTACTGAATCAATAAAAAAATTCTTTATTTCAAATTTACTTATTTACTTGCAAGTAAAATTTTTGAACCCTAGCCAAACATGCTCCAAATCTATGCCCATTTTGTATTCCTCTGCAATTTCCTGAGAAGATATCATTTTTTTGTCTTTTATTAACCCGATGTTTATTTGTGAGGCTTGACTTGGAGCAAATTTTGACAGGCATCGCAGCACGCAATTTTTTTCTTTGCGAGGGTTCCACAGATTTGGAAAAACTTTAAGGTTAGTGTTTACTTCATAGTACTTGTAAATTTCTCTATTAGTCTTTTCCTTTCTTTATTCCAGTGGTGAAGGCACTGGAAATTAATCACATTCTTAGTCTTCACAACACCGTAAGTTTTTCATTGTAATTTCTGAGGAATGAAAAAGAGGAAATGCAAGAAAAGCCTTGTAAAATGTAGAAATCAAGTGAATTCTTTGCCTTTAAAAGGGTTATATTGTTTAACTCATAGGATAATTGAAAATAGGATTACCTATGAGGAAAATCTTATAATTTTGAATTTGCGCTTGTGTTACTTTTCTATCTCTTTTAAATGGATAATATTATGAATGTTTCAATGATAACTTTTGAAATGTTGTACTAAAAGGCCTGTATTACACACAATATTCAGGATCTTAAATGCTCTGTATTGTTGGTGAAATGATAATGGCTTAATGGGCTACTATCTGAGGAAACAAAGTTTGTCGCTCCCTGCATTTATTTTTGGATGTCAAACCAGAAAACTTAGCTTATACTCTGAGATACATAATTATAATACTGAATTCTGGATCTTCTTTTCTGGAGTATTGAAATTGGTTTAGTGTGACGAGACTCATTTCTCTAAAATGTCTTATAGGAATTCATCACTCCTATCTTCTAATTTTCTCCCCATGGGGCCCTAAGGATTTGAGTTCCATAACCCTAAATAGACTCGGTGCATTTCTGCCTAATCTTGAAAAACATACTTATTTAAGTTTACTCATGAGTAAATTAGATTTCATAGAATAATTGAACTTTTTTGGGTCAAAGTTGGAAATTAGTAATTTATTTTTGACTGATTCTTTTTTCTTTTTTCTTTGTTAACTCACAAGAAAAATGTAATTTATCCAAATATGTTTAGAAATTTTTTTTACTTGCAATTAAGTTGATGTACTTTAAAGCTTTGCAAAACTTGCTCTCAGTTAATAGAATAACTTGTGGTCATCATCCACCTGCCAAACAATTTGCAGAGATCGGCAGTGTTTCCTGATATGTGCAATGAATTTTATGAAACAGACAAAACTGTTTCAAACTTAGCACACATCTATTTCTATATCATTACATGGACGGTACTGTAAGCAAGCATTAGCCTGTTACTAGATAATATCATGGCTGACATCTATCTTGTAATTAATGAACTACTGTTTTCAACTGGTGCTTAAAGTTGAAATACTGATATTCTATCAATTTCGTAATCCTCGATTAGAAAGCTGCAAATAAACTAACCACTTCATGTTAAAATATTTATTCATGGGAATGGCTTATGTTTTTACATTGGGAAAATTAGGGCTGAGCTCTCCAACCTTTACTTTAGTGTGCCACTAGCTCCCTTATATTTAAAAGTGAGGTTTTGAATACCCAATCTACTCATCATTGTGAGGTCGGATTCTCACATGACATGAACCGTTTCTTTGACCATTGGAAGTTCAAAATTTCTCTAAAAAAACTATTATGCCCTTACTCAAAACTAAATATTTAAAGAAAAAAAATCAAACAAAAATCTATTAAAAAAAAAAAATTGACAAGGACAAAATTCATTCTTCTCCCCCATCTCCCCAATCACGAATGCCACCGCTGACCCCATCTTTCCCACCACCTGCAATGAATTCTTCACTCTCAGTGGCAATGGCAATTACAGCGATCAAAAAAAGAATGGATAGGGAAGAAATCTGATTTTATTTTTAATTTTTTTTTACTATATTCCTTTTAAGCATTAGATTCCCACAATTTTTTTACTTATGCGATTGCAAATTTGAATTCGAAGCCCAAAATCAAAGATTTATTACCCTTCTATCCCCATCTGCAAGCTTTAACCCTAAGTCTAAATATAATCTAAGCCTTTTCACCCCCTAATCCTTCTAGCAAACCGAATATCCTTAGGCATAATAGTTAGCTGCCAAAGATTTGTATCCACCAAAGGTCCCACAAGATAAGCCTCCTCCGGTTGTGGGGCGGATTTTATTGCCTTGGTTGTGAGCTGCTTTCTCAGAGACTTGCCGCCAGTGGATTTCCAGACTGTTTGCTGGCCACCGTTGATAAATGTTTGTATATGTGTATGTACAGATTTGTGTGTGTGAGAGAGAGGGAGAGAGGGAGAGAGAGAGGGAGAGAGAGAGAGAGAGAGAGAGAGAGAGAGAGAATTAATTTGACAATACTTGAGTTGACTGGGATCTGACCATTGATTTGAAAAACTGTTTTTTCAAATCAACGATCAAGATTTTTACGCCTCACACATTGTCAAACTAGTTGTACAAATTCATAACACAACTAGCTTAATTATTTACTTTTTAGGTTTGTCTGATTTTTTTTTTCTTTTTAGTTTTTCATTATTTTAATATTTAATTAATGATAAAGGCATAACAGTAATTTGAAAGAAATTTTGGATTTTTAACACTCAAAACTAACGGTTTTCATCATGTGAGGATCTAATCTCACTTGTTTGATTAGGTTGGGGAGTCAAAACCTCACTTTTGAAGGTTAGGGAGCCAATATCACTTGCTAAAAAGTTGGGGAGCCCAGCCCTAATGTTCCCTTTTATGTTAACAAATGTCTATTGTTGTTTGAGCAGAACAAAAGTACCGGGGAGCTTAGCTTTTTGACCTCGTTAATGAATTTTGGAGGTTCCATGGGTAAGTTTATGTTGATTATCACATCGGTATAGGCAGCTTTGTGGATTGATAGATATCCAGATGCTTACCTTTTATTTTTTGGCAGTGAGAGTTTTCACCAGCATGCAAGAAAAGGCACCAATGAGTGGTAATATTACATTTTTCTTACCTTATTAGTATAATATCCAAACATTCTGAAAAAATATCATCTTTAGCATCATGGTACGGATACATGAATAATAGCGTATTAGGGAAGGAGGATTTGATCGCATTGGATAGAACTAAGAAAGAAACTAAAATCTTGTTCATTATGCTATTGAGTTTTGTCTAATGCACCACACCAAACAAGTAATAAAGGGTTTGGCGCACAATACTGGACAAGACAAGACGACCAGATATTAACTTCTTTTTCTTATTTAGTACTTTTCGGTCTTATCTAGTCGTCTACGAACATGCCATAAACACCTTCCTTCTTTCAAATGAAGATTTTCGTGCATTGGACATTGATTACGGGCTGATAAATAGCCTACATTTTGTACTTTAAAATATCTCAAATGAAAATCTTGAAAACTTCTCACACATATAATCTAGCAGTATTTTGTATTGCAAGTCATCTTCTATACAAAGTAGACAGAATTGAAATATGGATTAAATTATGGGATGCTCAACATGAAGAAAGGCCCAACAGAATACAAGTAAAATCTAAGTGTGTGAAACAAATGCACGCACGTCTGCTTTTAAAACGACGACAACAAAAAACTCAACTTTGTTCTCAACAAATTTGGAGTCAGTTACATGGATCTAGTATTGTCACTTCATTGCTAGATCTATTGGAACATCTAAATTAATTATATCCTTCACAACAAGAAAACAAACCATGTGGGTTTTAGGGTCTGCCTTCTCTAGTGGTATGCGATTTGGAGAAGAACGCAGGAGATATAACTGAAGGAGCTTTAAACTGCTAGATACAGAATTGCCAAAATCTAGTGAACACTTCATATATGGCTAATCATTGATTCAGTTGCACATAGACATCGTGTAATCTATACTTTTTCTTCTATATATGATGTGTGTAAAGATATTTTCTGAAGAAGTCTTAGCAAGACTCCATCTTTAACATATATATATGAAGAATCTTGTATTACCATGAAACGATTATTTTGTCATCACGGTCATCAATATGGAGAAACTTACCGATAATCATTTGTAGACGACACTAGTGATTTAAATTATTTCATTTTCTGTTGTTTGTTAGCTACTCTTCGTTTTTGGTGAGCTAAACGACCTTTTTTTTTATCATCTAACTACGTAAATTTACTTGGTTTCTATTTTTGTAGTCATTCTGGGCTCTGTGATTGGAATCATGACTAATGGTACAATTCTAAGTCAAATAATCCTGTACCAAAAGCCACCCGCAAAGAAAGAAAGTAAAACAGATTAGAGAACTGAGATTGGCTCCTCGGAAATTTAGGATCAATTTCAACATCAACTCTCATTTTATACTGCAAGTCGAGTTCCTTGAAGGGTTTTACAGGCGCGAAGGAGGCAAATAACATCATTATCCAGATAAAGATTGTAGCCACATGATTCGGCTTATCCTCCATTAGATAAAATCAATTTTTCTCTATTAGAGTCGAAAGTCAGTTTATCTACGGGCTTTGGATAATTTTTACTTAAGCTGACACTAATATTTTAGTTTCAGATTCTTTACACCATAGATGCTGATACAAGATGTAACAAATATGTTTCTTATACAGTTTAATGGTTCTCTATTCTGTTGTGGTACGCCAATCGAACACAAGTAATGTAGTATCTTGTTTTTATCCATTTTAGTTGGCGGTGTAAAGGTTATGGAATTATGTTTGATGCGAATCGTATAATCCATGTCAACTAGGCATGGTTCTACTTCTTCCTCAGAAATCTGTTTTCACTAGATGGATGCCATGGTGTCACGAGCATATTCTGCGAGTCTTGTAGTTGAATTATGTTTAGCCTATTGAACGCCTCCATGTCACAGTATGTTGAGGGCAAAGAATATCGAAGTACAATCCAACCATATATTGTGCATATACATTAGTACACGAGCGTGGGTGCACACACACATGCTATGCTCCTTCCCCTACTCCACTTAGCTGATAACGGAGGTGTGCAAATGTTTCCTCGGGCTGGATGGAGATTGACCCTCGAGTGCAAAGGCAAAAGGGAGCTTGATTGCAAGACTCACCCGTCGAGCAGGGATGAGAGTTGGCCTTAGTGATCGACGGTGCCAAGGAGTGAAATATTAGGTGTAACGGTATAGTACTCTGTATAAGTCACTACCCATTCAAAAACTCAGACTGGTGGATCCTCATCCTCCTCGTACCTCCAATTGATCGTGATTTAGTCATTGTTGAATTTGAAGTCCAACCTTCCATGTGTACTCTATATTTGAAAGAATCTCGCTCTACAATGTAAGAATAAAAAAGAGAACCAATATCCAATAAATATGATAGTGAATGCACAAAAAGATGTTTTTGTAATAGTCATAAAACCTCTTGAAAGGTTTAGTTTGCTCAAATTTATAAGGCCATGTTCTCTTTGTCGTTTTCAACCCGTTTTCTGTTTTTAATTTTTCAAAATAATAAAAACGCGTTCTCTTACCTATTTTCAAAAACGTGTTTTTGAAAATGAAAAAAATCTACACTAAAAAGGGAAAATGGCTGAATCAACGATTTGGAAAACATAAGCCCGAAACACGGTAAAATTCTCAAAACACGGGAAACGATTTCCGTCCCATTTCCTCTCTCACTCTCTTTCGTCCCGTAATTCGTTCTCGCTTTGATTCACAACCCAAATCGAAACATTTCTCCCCTCCCGTGATCAGATCCTCTCGTAGAAATCCACAACCCAAATCAAGCAGAGCTTTTGCAGAAATCCACAACCCAAATCAAACATTTTACGGGACTCACCACTTTCACATCAAAATCTACCAAGACTTCGTTTTTAGCAAAACCAAGTAGGGGTTAAAACTCAAACAAAGAGATGTATAGGAACGTTAACATGGTATTGCCTTTTATCTATCGGTTCTTGTCTTATTGCATAGTATTTTCTTGGCTGATCGCTTTGGTGGAAAATTACT
>CAIGRF010411946.1:9912-39138 GCA_903798235.1 Fraxinus ornus
ATTTTACACAAATTCATTCTATACATACATATAATAAATTCGAAATTCCTTCCGACTCTCCGCATCCGCACATTTTTTTATTTCCTTTTTCTTTACCAAAAATTCTACTTATTTATATTTTACACAAACTCATTCCATACATACATATAATAAATTCAAAATTTCTTCTGTATCTCCGCACCCTCGCCTTTTTTTTTTTGCCAAAAATTCTACTTATTTACATTTTACACAAACTCATTCCATACATATCTATAATTAATTCAAAATTCATTCCGTATCTCCGCACCCGCGCCTTTTTTTGCCAAGAATTCTACTTATTTACATTTTACACAAACTCATTCCATACATACATATAATAAATTCAAAATTCCTTCAGTGTCTCCGCACCCGTGTCTTTTTTTATTTCCTTTTTTTTTTACGAGAAATTCTACTTATTTTCATTTTACACAAACTCATTCTCCAAGTCGATAGTCTTTCTTTTCATTAATTTGTTTCTTGCCATTTATTTTTTCAGGTGGAAGGATTAGCGAATGCTTTAGTTCTATTATGATCTAACATTTATAAGTATCTACTTTGCGTTAAACTGTGGAGCACACCTAGAAATTAAAATAGTCTTTCAATATATTATGCCGTGCCGAATTAAATCAGAAAACTTTAATCTTCATTTTATTAATTTATTTCTTTTATACAAATGTGTGTGTGGAAATTTTGTACTACAATCTCCCATCCAATTTTAGCATTCACGACGCTAATATTACCTTAAAAATAACACAACCCGTGCATTGCACGGGGCAAAAACTAGTATATATATATAGTTTTAGAAAAATGTTAATTGTTATACGTCTTCAAGAGTTACACACACATTCCTAACACTTACAAAAAGAGCATATACATATATACATACATGCACACACCATGCAGAGAGAGAGAGAGAGAGAGAGAGAGAGAGAGAGGTACACTTGTCCATTAGGAACCCTTCTTTCGTAGTGATCTAACTTTGTACCAACTTCATGCTTTTCCGTTCTTATCATTTTCATAGTGTTTAATTCTGGCTTCATTTTTCTCCCTCAGACATATTCTAATTCATTAACCATCAACAATAGAACAATTCCCAGCAACATAATCCCTAAAGAAAATCTTCAAACACTTGCTAGCACTACACAAATCTGTCTCTGCTTTTATTTGAATAGTGGGTGAGAGGAATCCAATCCAACAATGGTACTATTACACATCGAGAACTATACAAATTCCATAGTGTAACAAAATCAAGAACTCTACAAAATCGTAATATTCTTTTCCCACCACTGGCATCAAAGTAACACAGATCAAGGCTCGGATATTGTACATTTCTATTTCATATCAGAAACCCTAAAAAATCCAAACCAAATGAATAAATCAAAGTTGCTTCAATGGACTAGAACAAGCTATCAATTTTGAAGAAAATCACAAAGACATTTATCTCACGAAACCAAGAAATCTCCTATTATGAATTGATCGCAAGATAATGATAATAATGAAATAAACTAAAAAAATAAGAACACCAAGATTTATACGAAAACCCAAGATGTGAAAAAACCACAAAGAAAAAAAAAGAAAAATTTCACTATAATCAATAATGAATATGTTTACAATATCAAGATTTCAATAGTTTCAATTGAAATCTAAACTTTCTAATTCTCAAGATGTTGTTGAATGTGTATATGGAGATACAAAAATGTGGAATATATATATATATATATATATATATGAGCCTCTTTTTGGAGTTCAAGCTGTAGAAGAATTCATAAAATCCGTAAAATCTCAAAAAATTGAAACGTCACCACAGCAACCCCTCGGTGCCCGTATCAGACACTATTTCTCGTAATGAGGCACGCGTTCTGCCCTATTTTTCTCTATGGCGCCATTCTCGGGTTTAATTCTATTAATGATATTTTCATCATTCCTAAGTCCATTTCCAAGCCAAACTCCCAATCCTTGATGAAATTTGATCTCCATTGATTAGGTTTCTTAAAACCAAAACTCCTTAGACTTCTTCTATTAAAATTTGGGTCACACTAAAAAAAATCTCTATCTTTAACCAAATTCTAATACAAGGAATTCAAAATACATCTCCAAGTAAACACCACTCATCCTCTTCCAAAAAACCTTCAATGAGCTAAATCAATGACAAATACCAACTAAGTTCAAACAATGTTCAAACTTAGCGATGTGATTTTGTAATCATATTGGTAAGATAGGATTATCCTTGGTATCAATCTTGCTCATTACAATATCACCACAAGCAATCACATCACGAACAAAATGATACTTTACATCAATGTCCTTAGTCCTCTCGTAAAATATCTGATCATTAATCAATAAAATAGCACTCTGACTAACACAATACACTGTAAAAATCTGTAAGTCTTGATTGATTTCACCAATCAATCCTCTCAAACACAATCTCCTTACATGCCTCTGTAATGGCCATGTACTCTGCCTCTGTTGTAGACAAACCTATTGTATTTTGCAAAGTAGCTTTCCAGTTGATAGCACAGCCCCAAACATACCCTGTAAGTGATCTCCTTTTATCAAGATCTCCTGCATAATCAGAATATGTAGACAAAGTTACTGTATTTTACAAAGTAACTTTTTAGCTGATAACACAACCTCCAATGATAAACACAGACCCTATAGGTGATCTACTCTTATCAAGATCTCCTACATAATCTAAAACCACATACTCAATGACTCTATCTGTATTTTTACCAAAATGCAAGCTAGTATTAGAAGAGCCCCTTAAGTATCTAACTGCACTATTTTCCAATGTTCCTTACTAGGATTTGCCATATATCTACTAACTATACTGAGTACATGAGCCAAATCTGGTCTTGTACAAACCATATCTTACATAAGCGAACCAACTGCACTGAAATAAGGAATCCGAGACTTTTAATCAATGTCTTCATATTGAACCTTGGAAACACTTTCTCAATGTACATCTTCTGACTCAAATACAACCTGCCAGCCTTCATATCTCTCAAAATTTTCATATCAAGAATCTTCCTTGCTGCACACAAATCTTTCATGTCAAACTCTTTACTAAATTGAGATTTCACCTTCCTGGCCTCTACTTTATCTTGGCTACTATAAGCATATCATCAACATATAATAATAAATATGTGATCGATCCACCATCTCCCTTTCTGAAGTACACACAACTATCATAATTACTTCTAATGAAACTATGAATATCCATGAATGAGTCAAACATTTTATACTACTACCTTGGTGACTGTTTCAATCCACACAAGGACTTTTTCAACAAATACATATAATCTTCATTTTCAGAAACTATGAAGCCTTCTGGTTGTTGTATGTAAATGCTTTCCTCAAGTTCTCCATATAAAAATGTTGTTTTGACATCCATCTACACAAACTTCAAGTCATTCTTAGGCGTCACTTCAAGTAAAGCCTAATAGAACTATGATTCACAACTGGTGAGAAAACATCTGTGAAGTCAACACCTGAAATCTGACTGTAGTCATTTGCCACCAATCTGACCTTGTACCTTACATCTTCAATCTCTAATGCACCTTCTTTTCTTTTAAAGTCCACTTACAGCGAACAACCTTTTTGTCCTTAGGTAATTTCACTAAGTTCCAAGTATTATTTTTATTCATTGACTCAATCTCATCCTGCATAGCAATCAAACATTTGCTAGAATTATTACAACTAACTGTCTCTGAATATGTAGCAGGCTCTTTGGTGGAATTAATAATTTTAGCCAAACTAAATGCATAAGTTACCAAATTTGCTTTTCCATACTTTTTGAGGTTCCATGGTAGAACCAAACACATCAAAATCAAATACCATTCAATCAGAAAAGCTCAAGAACAAAAAGAGATAAAGCTAGTGGATTACAAAACTGATGATCAACTAGCTAACATTTTGACAAAATCTTTGGGCAAGGCTAAGTTTGAAACATTAAGATCCAATCTTGGTGTTTTCAGTAAAAATGTCAAGGAGGAATGTTGAATATAGTTGACATTCTTACACTCACATTTCTTGTTTTTGGTAGGCTAGATATTTTTGTATCTTAAGTCTTAAGTTTAAGTGTTCAAATTGATAACTTTATCTTCGTAAAAGTTATTTCTGCTTCTATCTTCTTCCTTAATTTTTTTTTATAAAACAGAGTAATTCTTCCTTGTACAAAAACAGAGTCTGAGAGTTATAAATTCGGTAAGTGCCTTTGCATAGACGGTAAATCTAGTTAATATCCGGTAAGTTGAGTGTATATTCGGTGAGTTGAACTAAAACAATTAGGAGTGTTAAAACCGGTTAGCATATTGTAAATCCGGTGAGTTTCACTTTTTGATTCATAAATCCCTTCAGGAACCCATGAAGTTGCATTAATGTTTCATCATTCTCAGCTGAATATGTGACAGTCGAAAGGGACCACGCAAACTCTTCAACTAGGAGTTTTGGAACTTTCAGGCTATTCAAAATAAAAAACTCCATCTGTTCTAAAGTGGTACCAGATTCTGCCATGATTGCATCATGTGATGAAGATTTGCCATGTGTACTTCTAGATTTCCACCATATAGTAGACGAGAAAGTTCCATGAAAAGAAAGTGATAATCTGATTCATGAGCAGAAAACAAGATGTTTCCTTGCAAAAGATACGTACAAAGGAAAAGGATCAAGAACATATCTATATTTCACCATATTTTAAAATATTTAAAACACAACCAGTCTGATCAGAACCTCTTCAAACTAGCAAGACAATATAAATTCTTAAATGTTATAATGGAAATGTATAGTTATCTCTAAATTGAGGAGAAAATTATATGCAAATGTTGAATTGCAAAAAATAATCACCTTATAGCATATATAATTGGATATTTTATCTCACAAAATGAAAAGTTTAGATAGAAACAGGATCCTGATTCTCAAAAGAAAAAAAAAAGTATCTATAGTAATTAAAAAAAAAACAAATTATTTCTGTGAACCTGCAAAAGACATCCACACTCAGATCGTCTCTTAGATGAAACACGAGATCCCTTTAGAACATTTTTGTAGAACAACTTTTCAACGACAATAATTCGAAGACATCTCAACTTCCGAAATCCAGACTGTTTGAGTTGAAAATATTTATCTGGATGTATATTATAAATATAGCGCCAAGCATATGGAAGAGCCCATTCCACCAATGAAGTTATGAATCTACTATCTGTCTGCACATATTATATTGATTCACGAGTTACAACCTGAAAAAAGAAAGAAGTACGTGTTGCAGACTGTCGAGAAAAATATTTAAATAAACTATGTTGACACCGACCTGCGAGGTCGTTAAGTTCGGACTGTTTTATTTCGACGACGAGAGGATGATGCGAGGTCGGTAATGTGAGATCGGTTCAGGTCGCATGTAGCTTACTCAACAAGCTATTACGGCCTAGCAAGGTACAACAGTACCTAATGATTGCAGATCACTGACAAGATCTTTTAGTCACCTACCAGCGGAGTACATGTGTAAAGGCCTTGTGTCAGCGCCCACTTTGCCCTCCAGTCAGAAGCCTTAGCTTGCCTTGCTAAACAATGCATTTATTGCTGGGACCCGCTTGTCCCATCACCTCACAATCAACAGTATAAAGTTGAGCTCGGGCGCCAATCCTATTACGCCAACACATGACCTAGTTCGGTTCGATCTCTTGGATTGACAAGACAGGGGTACTAGGCATAAATATATTTCCCTATAAAAGGGGGGAAAATCCGAATAGCAGAGGATGATGAAAAATGTCTAAGGAAAAATACTAGAAAGAAAAACTCATTGTATCCCTTTGAACATTTCTTACAATCAAAAGGTAACATTATTGCTTGATGATGGTGAAGATCTTTTTCGTACATTCCCGTTAGATAATCATTTTTGCACCCTAAGTTGGCTTTAATTTTGTTCATACGATTTTAAACGTCAACAAACTACATTTGGCCTTATCTAGAAGCCTAAACTGGTTAAACATGACGTCGCAACAGAGAAATTTCCAAAGTAAGGCTCTAACAGCTTAAACTTTTAGATTAAGTGATTCAAAATGGTATTATTAGAACTCACAAAGATCACACGGTTAAGTCTCACTTTGATGTCAATCTGTACTTATCTTTCGTTAAAGGATTTTCAAAAGCAGAAAACTCTAGTGGGAAACTTATTTTTCTAAATCCTTACCACTTGGACAGGTTAGCCAGGTTTTGCTTTAAATTAGAAAAGCAACCTTTTACGTTTGTCTAAAAAGTAGGAATTTTGGTATGAAACTACTCAAGGATGTTACCTAAAGTGGGGTTTAAGTCACAACTCATTACGATATTATAAGAGGTTGACACCCCTGAGAGAAAAGTAGAGTTCAGGCATCACAGTACTGTAACACCACGAATAAATTAATTTTAGGTACTTTGAATTGGATTAAATACAATCGATATAGAATTTGAGATTTAAAATTCTAGTGTTTGCTAAGGGCCAAGTTACATTAATTTAATTGTGATCCGTGTCGGTGAGTTAATAGGACAGAATATACTAGCCCACATATTCTATTTTTGTAAAATTATAAACTGTAAATCATATGCTGTAAATCTTGTACAACTATTAATTGGATTCTTGATTCATCCTGTGGTATGGATTTTCTGGTGAGTTATTGTCACATTCTTGGGTTGTAGCTTTGTTTCTCTTGGTTTTTAATTTTGTGGTCTTTGAATCTGCTAATATAATTATGTCTATGGAAAAGTCTGAGAATGTTTGCGTTACATTCACGAGTGAGAACTACTTTGCTTGGGAATTTCAATTTTAATTGTTCGTCAAGGGCAAAGAATTACGAGGGCAGATTGATGGTTTTGAGGAAGTTCCTGCTTGACCTGAGAAGTTTGCCAAATGGAAGGTGAATGATGCTCGAATTATAAGTTGGATTTTGGCGTCAGTTGAGCCTCACATTATCCTTAACCTGCGTCCCTTTCGCATAGCAAAGGAAATGTGGGAATACTTAAAGAGAGTATATAATCAGGAAAAAAATGCGAGAAGATTTCAATTGGAACTAGAAATAGCCAGTTATGCTTAAGGAAGTAAGTCTATTCAGGATTATTACTCAGGTATTTTGAATCTTTGGACTGCATACTCGAGTATAGTTTATGCTAAGATGTCTAATGCAACTCTTTCAGCCATTCAAGAATTGCACAAAACTAGCAAATGAGATCAGTTTTTGATGAAGCTTCGTTCTGAATTTGAGACCACTTGATCAGCCTTGATGAGTCATGAGAAACTTACATCTTTATACCTTTGTTAGGGAGAATTCCTTCATGAAGAACAGAGATCCCTCACACAGGTTGCTTTAGAGCAAGAAAAGATCTCTCCTAATTCTTCTAATATATCCTCTGTTGTACATGCTAAGCCAAAAGGAAGAGACGTACGTATTATGTTGTGTTACAGCTGCAAGAAATATGGGCACATTGCTACCAATTGTCAAAAGAAATTTTGCAATTACTGTAAAAAGGCAGGTCACATTATCATAGCATGCTCCACTCGTCCGCAAAATCGACAGACACGTGCCTTTCATGCCTCAGTTTCTTCCACTCCAGTGATAGGGAAGCCTAATGCTTCAGTCTCAATTGTGCCTCTTTCAACTGGCTCTAGTTCTCTCACTCCAAAGATGGTGCAGCAGATGATTGTCTCTGCTTTTTCAACCTTATGTCTTCAAGGTAATCATACTACTTTTTCACAGACTTGGTTTATTGATTCTGGAGCTTCTAACCATATGTCCAGATCCACCAATACTCTTATCAATGTCCCGCCATATACTGGTTCCTCACAAATTCATAGAGCCAGTGGAAGCACTTTACCTATCACTGTTGTTGGTGATATTTCATCTTTCAAAGATATTTTTGTCTCTCCTAGTCTTACTACCAATCTTATTTCAGTTGGCCAATTGGTTGATAATAATTGGGATGTCTCTTTTTCTCGTGATGGTTGCATTGTACAAGATCATGTGTTAGGGATGCACAGATTGCAAAGGGACCTAGAGTTGGACGACTCTCTCCACTACATTTATCAATTCCTGCTGCTATTCAGTTCCCTCCTTTATTATCTCTTGCTTGTGCTACTGTCAAAAATAAATGTGAGGTGTGGCATAGACGTCTAGGCCATCCTAACTTTCAAGTATTGTCTCATTTATTGCATTCTAGTTTATTGGACAATAAAGAACATCTTTCTTTTCATGATATTCAATTTGGTTGTTCTTCATGTAAGTTAGGCAAGAGCAAAACTCTTCATTTTCCTACTCATGCCACACTTGCTAAAAAGTGTTTCGATATAATTCATAGTGATGTGTGGTGGATTACACCAGTTATTTCACATGCTCAATATAAATACTTTGTGACCTTTATTGATGATTATACTCGTTTTACATGGGTATACTTTCTCCGGTCCAAATCTGAAGTCCTTGCTATATTTAAAATATTTAAAACCAACTTCATCATTCTTTTCATATGAAGGATCTTGGACCACTTACATATTTTTTTGGCTTTGAGGTGCATTCTAGTCCTACCAGCATCTTTGTAAACCAACACAAATATGCTCGAGATTTGATTGCTTTGGCTGATCTTCAGGACACTCCTTCAATGGATACTCTCTTAGAAGTGAATGTTAAGTTCTGTCATGATGAAGGGGGATCGTCTTCCTGATCCTACTCTTTATCGTCGCCTTGTTGGAAGTCTCATGTACCTGACTATTACTTAGCCTGACTTATCTTATGTTGTTTTTCAAGTTAGTCAGTTTACGGCCTCTCCTAGGTATCTTCACATGGCCGTTGTGCATCGTATCATTCACTATATTTAGGGGTCTCCTAATCGTGGTTTGTTCTTTCCAGCTTCAATTTAAAAATGTCACCACAACACCCTTTCCAAAACAGATATAACGGTATTTTATTTAATTTGAAGATGAATTCCATTTTGTTGGTGCATGACCACTATTTGCGAAGGTTTTGAAGGAACTAAATAAAAAAGCTAACAGATTAATATGTATTTCTTTCACCATATAGTTTCCTCTTGAGGTCAATCAAAGACCATTGTTTTTTTTTTTTTAAAGCAAAACACCAACACAGCCTCAGTAGATTTCCAGCCTCCACCAAGATAGGCTAGTGGGGGTTAGGATCCAAGACCACAGTTCTAAAATCAATTTGTTGAAAGAAATTATTAGGAAATTGAATGTGTTGAACACAAGATTTAAATATATATTTAGCTCTATTGAACGGTTTGATCTAAAAGCTCAAGTTGTTAGATAATGTTATATGTATATCATTTAAATATTATCTTTAACACGCACTCTCATAGATACGTGACATTTATTTTTTCTCATTAAAGCCTAACACGTGCTCAATTCATTTACATAGGTGGCGAAAGACTTGAATCCACACATTTGTCTGATACCATGTTGAACCACTTGACTTGAGCCGTTAAAGAGAGTATATTGAAGATAATATTTATAGGATATACATGTTGCCCTATATAAATACGTTGTGTATAGTACTACAAGTTTTCTATTATTTTTCTTTAACTGCTACAAGAATACACGATTTTAATGTTTAAAGGTTTAAACTCAACAAGTTGAGATTGAAATTGGACTGTGGATTTGTAGAAATCCCTATAATTGTGGTGTAATTAAATCTCTACAATCATGGGATTAAATTATGGAATGTTGATGATTGATTGTTTGTACTAACTTGATTTATTTTAAATTAGGCAAATTTCTTTTTCCATTTTTTGGAGATAATATTCATGTTTTATACCATAATGTTGTATTGTCAATAGATCCCCATAGCATTGTATAAATTATCAATCAATAAATAGAGAATTTCTTTAACTATTCTGTTTAAATGGTATTAGAGCCGATTTCTTCTAAATAGAGTTAACAATGGGGAATGCCTCCATCAACAGCCAAGAATCGGTGATTTCGAAAACTTGCATGAGTAGAACCGAAGCCCATTCAAGTATGAGCTCAAATTATGATCAATTAGAAAAGATCATGGAGATGATTGATGTCCTTCAATCCTCTAGTCAGTCATCAAAACACATCCATTCTAATATTTAGCCCATAGAGATAATCCCTTGAAAGCCTTAACCATCTTCCATACTCATACTTTCTGGATTATCAATTCATGAGCATCTGACCATATGACTGATTCATATCTTCTGTTTTCAACATATTCATCATGTGCTGGAAGTATGAAAGTAAAAATTGCATATGGATCACTTTCCCTGTTGCGGGCAAAGGAAGTATCTGTGTCTCTGATTCCATCACTTTAGACTCGGTCATCCATGTTCCAAAATTAACTTGTAATATGTTGTCTATAAGTGAGCTGACTAAACACTCCAACTGCTCAGCTAAATTCCTTTCCTCTCATTGTGCCTTTGAGGACTTGTCATCGGGGATGACGATTGGCAGTGCTAGGGAATGTGAGGAACTCTACTACTTTGAGGAGGCTAAAGTGAGTAAACAGTGTCAAAATGCTATCTATGATTCTATTTCTTCATCTAAAAATAGTGAACTCCTTTTATGCCATTCTAGGATGGGTCATCTCAATTTTCAGTATTTGCGACATTAATTTCGTGTCTCTGTTTCAATAAAATGTCTCTTGATATTCAATGTGAAGTGATGCAAAACATCATTGTACTTCGTTTCCAAAGTCTACATACAAATTCTCTAAGTCGTTCACTATGATTCACAGCTATATTTGAGGTTCTTCCCGTATTCCTAGTCGAACACATACAAAATGGTTTATCATATTCATAGATGATCATACACAACTTTGTTGGGTCTATTTGCTGAAAGACAAAATTGAAGTCCTTTCTGTTTTTATCAGTTTTCACTCTATGATCTAAATGTTAGCCCAAGAATAACTAACCAAGAAGGGGTGAATTGGTTTTTGAAACTTTTTCGACAATTAGTCTCAAAATTATTCAAACTTAAGAAACAAATGCAAAGTGTAATACGAGAAGTAAATATGGAAACTCGATAACTTAATTCAAGTATGAATATAGCACATTATAAATGGCAATGTAAAGTAAAGTGCAATAATGTAAAAACAACAGACCAATTTAATGGGGTTCGATACACAATGTGTTCTACGTCCCCGTTATCAAGCTCCCCATCACGAGTAAGGCTAAATGCACTATAATAGTAACTTACAACAAGTAGTACTAATCATTAAGTGACTTACAATAAGGAGCACTTATCCTTAGGTGACTTACAACAAGGAGTACCTACCCTGAAATGACTTACAATAAGGAGCACTTATCCTTAAGTAACTTACAACAATGAGCATTTATCCTTAGGTGACTTACAACAAGGAGCACATATCCTTACAATCGAGTTTTCACAAGGCTCTCGAAAGTTTAAGTGATAATTTTACAATTGAAGAAACTCTCTTAACCAAAGATATAATCAAGTTAAGTATTAAAGAGTTAGGTAAACACTTCAATAGATAGCAAATAATAAAACTCAAGTGTTTGTGTTGTTAATTTTAATTTTAATGAATAATGAAATAATTTGTATCTTTGTATCAAAGTTGTCAACATATTATCTCTCTTAACAAATAATACAAGTTAAGTATGAAGAGAGATTTACACTTCAATATAAGTGTTGGCAAAAAAAAACTTCTATCAAGAATGAAGAATAGATGAGATTGAGAAAGTTTCTTTACAAAAAGAATTCTTGATGAGATATATGAAAATTAGTTTGATCAAAGATTCTTTGTAATAAATGAAATAGAAATTAAAATCAAGTAAGTTCAATGATTTTCAATAAATATACTCTCTTAATTGCTCTTATAAAATCTTGGGATTGAATACAAAGAAGATGGATATTTATAGAGCAAAAGAAATAGCTACAGGAACTTTCGGTTGACCGAAAGTGTCAATATAGCCGGTGGAAATCAGACCGTTGGAATTTCGGTTGATCAACTTTAAGTCGATTGGAAATTTTCGGTTGACCGTTGACCTTTTTTTTTTTACAAAATTGCTTTTTATATCAAAACATTCATTTTTCCAAAATCTATATCATATTATGAATCAACAGCATTTTTGTGCAAGTGATGGATTATGAAAATAATTTAAACTTTATGCACTTGCTAAAGATTGACGAGTTAATACATTTACATAGAAATGTTTAATGTCTAATCGTCTTGACTTGTCATTCTTTATACTTGTATCTTGATTTNCTAGAGATTGATGAGTTAGTACCTTTACATATAAATGTACAATGTTTAATTGTCTTGACTTGTCGTTCTTTTGGCTTGTATCTTGATTTACATCTTTTGCGAATCTTCAAGTTCCAATTCGATCGTCGCATGTCTCGAATGCTAACTTTCACTTTGATCTTCATTTCGAGTCCGATTTATGATTTGTTCATTTTGGCAATTCTTGATCGAGTTTAATATTGAGCTATCATCACTCAAAATCAAATGTTAGTAAATAAAATGGCTTGTTTGTTATAATCAAAACATTAATGTTATAATCAACAATAGGTCAACACTAAACACAATTCAACACCAAAATACAAATTTTACGTACCGACAATGGTACTAAATATTTCAATCAGTGTTTGGGTCTCTATCTTTGTGAACATGGCATCATTTACTAGAGTTCATGTGCCAACACTCTCAACAAAATGGAATTGCCGAACGGGAAAATAGGCACATCCTTGATCTAGCTCATGCCCTAATATTCACTACCAACATGCTAAAAAGAATTTGGGTGATGCTACCTTAACTGCAACTTGTCTCATAAACAGAATGCCTAGTCGAGTTTTTTCCTTTGTCACCCCTATTCAAAAATTTAAAAATACATTTCCTCAGTCTCGACTTAGTTCCACTATTCCCCTCAAAATCTTTGGTCGTAAAGCATTTGTACATGTCCATACACACCAACAGTCTAAACTAGAACCTCTAGCCACAAAATGTATTTTTCTTAGTTATTCACCTACTCAAAAAAGGTACAAGTGCTATGATTCCGTATCACATTGCTCCTTTGTCAATCTTGATATCACATTCTTTGAAACCACTCATTTCTACCTCCAAGTCCTCACTTTAGGAGGAGAATTTGAGTGAATCTCGGACCTTGGATCACTCTGTCGATGACTCTCTTTTCTTTGATTTTTCCTTAAACACTGACCCTATCCCAAACACTGATTCTATCACACCATTATCTCTCTCCACTCCTTTTTCGATTATAGAAGGAAGCTTACACTCAAAGGAATGTATAGAAAAACAACAAAACAAAGAGATGTTAGTTTACTCACGAAATCCTAAATCAAGGCATGATGAGAATCTCACACTTGAGGCACCGATAGAGTTTGAACTGGTGACAGCTTCGTACAACCAAAAGCCCTTTCCCATGCCAGATCAAGTAATAGAATCTCTCTCTAATACTCCTAAATTTGATAACATTGACATACCTGTTGCACTAAAAAAACAACCACGTTCATCCACTTTCCATCCCATTTCAAATTTTGTATCCTATACAATGCCTTGTCCATAGAAAATTGTGCTTTTACTTCTAACCTTGATAGTGTGAAAATTCCTAAAACATCCAAGATGCATTGGAGAATCCTAAGTGGAGAGAAGTTGTAATGGAGGAAAAGAAAGCGTTGAAAAAAAAATGGAACTTGGAAAGTGATGAATCTGCCACATAGGAAGAGAACAATTAGTTGCAAATAGGTGTCTACTGTAAAGTACATAGCGGATGGGACAGTAGAGAGGTACAAGATTCGTCTTGTTGCGAAGGGATTTACTCAAACTTTTGGCATGGCTACAAGAAACCTTTGCACCCGTAGTTAAGTTGAACACAGTCTGATTTCTATCGTCCTTGGCCGCTAACTTCGATTGGCAACTTCAACAACTCGACATTAAGAATGCATTTTTGAATGGCAAGCTAGAAGATGAGGTTTTCATGATATTCTCTCTAGGTTTCTGTAAAAAGGGAGAAGAAAACAAAGTATGCAAATTAAAGAAGTCCTTGTATGGACTCAAATAGTCTTCTAGAGCATGGTTTGATAGATTTTCAAAGGTGATAAAAAGGCACAATCAGATCACATTGTTCTACAAGTAGAAAAATTGAAAGAAAACAATTTTGATTGTTTATGTGACGACATCATCCTAATTGGAGATGATATTGAGGAAATGGGAAGATTGAAGGTCTTAGCCACTAAATTTGAAATTTAAGGATTTAGGACAAATGCGGTACTTTTGGGGAATGGAGGTGGCCAGATCGAAGAAGGGGATTAGTGTTTCTCAGTAAAAATATGTCACTGACCTCTTAAATGAAACGGGTATGCTCGGTTGTAAGCCGAGTGAGACACCCATTGAAGCTGGGAGGGCATAAGATGCTACAAAAATAGTTGAAAGAGAGAGGTATCAGAGGCTGGTTGGTAAAATAATCTTTCTATCACTCACTAGACCTAACACCGCATTTGCAGTAAGTGTGATAAGCCAGCATATGCACTCGCCAAAAGAAGCTCACATAGAAGCAGTGTACAAGATCCTAAGATGTCTCAAGGGGACTCCAAGTAAAGGTCTATTTTTTAAGAGATGTGAAAGAAGGGAAGTGGAGATCTTTACAAATGCTAACTGGACAGGTTCAGCGGAGGATAGAAGGTCTACTACTGGATATTACACTTTTGTATGAGGAAACCTAGTGATTTGGAGAAGCAAAAAAATAATATGGTGACAAGAAGTAGTGTTGAAACTGAATTCAAGGCTGTTGCACAAAGTGTGATAATCCTGACACATTATTTTTCATTATCTTTGGTATAATATTCTGTGTGTGTTTGAATCTCATTAAAATGAGAGTTTTATTTTTGGAATAGTGATTGATGGGAAAATGTGTGGTGGAAAAGTGATGAAAAGTTTTAGATTTGTGTGTAATATTATTTTATTTGGAAAATGTGTAGTTGAAATGGAGAATGAGAATGTAATTAAAATAGGTGTCAAACAGGGGCTATAGATGTTGACGTTATACAAAGTGTTGTATGCGATTAAATAAAGGGTATTTTTAGTTGTACATAATTTGGTGTAACATGGAGGTGGGACCCATGTGAATAAAAAATATTTTCTTTAAGTGGGTCCCACCCCCATGTGAGGGGGTGGATACTCTTATGTACACCCAATTATGTACCACTAGCAATTCCCTTAAATAAAGATATATTAGTGTCCGCGAGTTTTTGTGTCTAGAAATCTCTATACCAATGTTTATTTTATTTAATGGCGGAGATAGGACTTGGATTTCGTGAATGTCTAATTTAGCCCTTGTTTGAGACCCATTTTGGAGAAGAAAGTGTATTTTGGAATAGTATTTTTTGGGGAATATGTGATTAAAAAATAATGTAGAGTTTTTCGTTTTACATGTAAAATAATTTTATTAGAGAATATGTGATTGAAAAATTAGTTTTGAAAAAAAATGAGTTTTCGATAAAATGAGACTCAAACAAAGGCTCAATTACGAAGTTCTTTCCAAATATAATATTATATATGTGGAAATTATAGAATCAGATTTTTTAAGTTGTCATTTCAAAAATCAAATTTAAATTTTTTTTATTCAAAAATCAGATGATAATTCAACATTAATAAGAATATTATAAAATTAAATTAGTTTATATACCAACCCAGACTCCATCCACCCCCACCAAATTTCAGCTCATACCCTAAGGCCTTGTTTGATAAGCCAAAATTTTCATGGAATATGGGAATTATCCCACCATTTCTCACTTTTTGGCCTGTTTGATAGGAGTTATTTTCTTGGCAATTGCTCTTCTCATTTTCAATCACATGACCCTTTATTCCACAAAAAATGAGGAATTGAAATTCTCATGAGTGAGCTGGTTTTTTGTTTTCTTGGCAATTGAAACAAACACACACTTTCCCTTTTTCTTTCTTCTCACACTAAACCCTATCATTTCCTCTTCTCTTTCTTCTCACGCCACTCCCCCATTCCCATTTTTCACCATATGTGCCCCATTTTTGGAAAAATCGCAGAATCAACCAAAAAAATCTCCACATAACCCTATCATTGAAGGGGAGGACTGCGTGGATTGCAGCCAGGAAAACACAAAAGCTCCCGAAACTGGTAAACCTACAAGAAACCCCAATTTCAGACCTAGGGGTTGCTGGTTTAGGTTCGCTCTATGCCTCTTTCTCTCTTCCTGTGAGCGCCAATGTGAACGATTCCATATTTCTTCATTTTTTCTAACATTTTACCTTGTCTATCTTGCTAGGAGTTTATCACCTTGAAATTTGAACAGATCCCTCATTTTCTAATGCTTATTCTTCTTTTAAATTCTCATTATTAGTTCTTGCATAGAGTCTGTAGAGAGTTAAGAGTTTACGACAAGGTCATAGGCTAACAATTCATATTGGTAAGATCTACTTCTTGTTCGATAATTTTCCTTTCACCTCTTTCAATAAAGAACGACAACTTAACAACCATGTGTGGAATAGGTAAATATTATCTTGCTGATGCCGAATTTCTATTGGTTCCGGGATTTCTAGCACCCTACCGTCCGACTCGGTACCATCGTAGAGACATTGAGAGACATCGACCTAAATGCAAGAAAGAGCTGTTTCATTTTCGACATTCATGTCTACGAAATGTTGTGGACAGGATTATTGGTATGCTTAAAAAAAGATTCGCATATCTGAGGCATAAACCATACCACGATATTGAGACACGAGCAAAGATTGTCCTTGCTTGTTGTGCCATTCACAACTTCTTAAGGATTTATGACGCATTGTATCTTTGTGACGAGGACTATTGTAGTAACGATGATGAGGTTAACCCTGGACATGTTGATGCTCTTAAAGATAACACACCAAATGCTCATATATCTTTCACAACAGAAGCTGCATGGTATAGTAATAGAAATACAATGGCTGATGACATAGAGGCCTCTTACCACCCAAATCATGATACAGGAACTGATTTCGATTGAATCTACTATGTTGTATTTCATTATTTGTGTTTCCCTGTAATGTTTGGAGATGAACTTGCTAGTGTTTTTTTCTCGTACTAAAGTTTCTTCTATACTTGTTCTATAGTAACATTGTCTTCAATACTTGTTTTGTTGTAATGTTTTCTTATTTCCAAGGCTATCTACATTTGCATCTATGATATAGCTTCAAATTTCTTTGCCTAGTTTATATCGTTGTTAGATTGTTTTCAAGCCTATTGTTCCTTCTAGTTATGCTAATATTGACCTTTTTCTGTTTTCAAGTGACATCGTTGATGGCGGGCCCTTTTCAAGTTCCCAGATCGACTACCCCTTTGGACGGGAATGACATTGATTTTGATAGATTGCAAGTAGACCCTAATGCTAGGACTCGTCACGTACGTTGGAGTGATGAAATAGATGATTTTATGATGACTTCACTTTTTGAACAAGTGTGGACTGGGCACAAACGAAGTGACAATGGCTTTACTTCGTTTTTAGTGTCTAAGGCAATTAACAGGGTTCTCAATGGATGTTGGGTCATGGTCTCAGATAAGAATGTAAAGGCAAAGTTGAAGACTTATAAAAAAGAGCATGTTGAAGTTCACCAATTACTAAATATGAGCAATTTTGGGTTGGATTCCGAAACTGGATGCATTGTAGCCGATGTCGTTGCTTGGGACGATTTTATTAAGGTACGAATTATGAAGCATATTTGACATTGCTACTAATAGATATAGATGTTTTGGGAGAGTTACAATACATTCACAATGTTATTTTGTAGGGAAACCCGGAATTTGGGAAGTGGAGGACCAAACTTTGTCCAAGATATGATGAGGTGGAGACTATCTTTGGCAATGATGCTGCCACCGAAGATCCAGCAGTGTCTGGCTTCGACTATTTCTCCCCAATGAATGGTATGCAATATATTTTAAAGTACGATACTTTGATTGTATTCATGTATAAACTTCTAAGAAGTTGTTATCTCTTTTATGTAGTAACTGATGAAAGTGTGAATGAGGTAGATATGGGAAATGTGGAGATGGATCCTAGCCCAGTTCATGCTTGTAAGCATACCATCGAAGAAGGGACCAACAAAGCCAAGCGTCGACGTGCACAACCGGTGGATGAGAGTACCATCGCCCTATCAAGGATTGTCAATTCATCTACAAAAATTGCTTAAGCTATGGAAATGCAAGCTACGCTGGATACACTGAATCATGTCAACTGGCAGTTAATTCTAGAGAAGCTAGAAGCCATGAACCTAGACATGAACGACATCATGCAAGTCATGAAAGCCTTTTGATCTAACAATGGTTTGACTAAGGTATTTATGAATTTGACGAGTACAAAATACATGCATGTTTTGGTGTTTGACAAGCTTGGTCGTGATCCGCCTCCACTAACTTAGATTGCACATGACTTGTGGCGTTAGTATGTATTTGGAAAGCTTAATCTACATAAGTAGTACTTTGAATGTTTTTTTGTAACGCACACACATAAAAACTAGTGTGTAGTGTTTTGTAACATATGGTGCGGATGTCTTTTGTCAGAAATGCATGTGAAAAACATTTGTCCACCTAATTTCTCTTCAGTTCACCTACTAGTGAAGAATATGTATCTGTCAAAGGAGAAAAAACATTGTTTTTGCATTTTCTATTCTCAAATCATTTCTTATTGAAAATATTATTTTTCTTTACACTATTCAATTTTAAATCATTCTTTCGTCTTCTCTACATTGGTTGTTGGTTACTTGAAGATTAGAAAAACTCTTGTGGTGGTGTCAATGGTGGTGTTGTGGTTGACGTAGTGGGGTGGTGAGAATAGTATTTGTGACAAATTGTTAGGTTGATTTGACAAATAAATTGATTAATTTGTGATCAATAAATAATACGTGACCAATTATTTGAGATTGTGACCAATAAATAATATGATTTAAAATTTGAGTCAATAACTTTTAAAATTTGTGATTTATAATCGATAAATAAATTGTCGTGACCTCTAATTTTTTTTTATTTATGACCGATGAATAAATTGTGACCTGTAAAGTTTTTTTTATTTATAACCGTGAAATAATTTGTGAACTACAAAATTTTTGATTCGTGACCAAGAAATAATTTGTGATAAATTAATTTTATAATTTGTGTCCAAATGATATAGAATTGTGACATTATATATTTGATTGATAAAATATATTTTTAATTAATTATTTTATAAATAAAATTTAATTAACATTTGATTTTTTGAAATTTTAAACCTTGTCTCTTAGATATAAATTTTTCTCATTATATATTAAAAAAAAAAAAATCATACAAATTTTGGTTTGTCAAATTTCAGTGAGGCATAGGACCTTATCGCCCTCCGCTTGGTTCCGCCACGACCTCTAGCAAAAGCATATTACGGGACAAGCTCGTTATTTTTAGTAGATTGCGGGCCACATCTATGTAGAACGAGACATTCTTGTGATTTTTACCATTTTATTTAATGTCATCCACATCTTTCTATTAGTCTTGGATAATAGTAATATTTTGGTCAGTATATTGGTATTTAAGCAATGTACGGGAATGAGAAATATAGAATTATAATTATTAAGGTATTTTCTTTTTTGGTTAAGTAGTACGATCGATAAAAATATGATTATTATGATATTTTATTTATTGGTTAAGTAGGACGATCGTGAACTTTTATCTATAGAGATAATATTCCCAGTATTATTACCATATTTTTGTAAATAACTGTTATACATATCATTTTTAACAATTTTTCTGAATCTTCATTCTAATTTTTTATTGAAACATTGAAATTTCATTCAACATCCATAATTCTAAAACTATAGTCAAGGTCCGTTCCTCGTAGCAACACAAAATCTAATGGCATGTTTTTTCATAGATTTTAATATATTTCTTTTCCATTTTTTGAATTATGTTAGTCGATCTAGGGTTTCAGATGGATGATGTGGTCAACAAGTTTCGACTTCACTTACGTCCACGTATAAAGTTTCCACACTTGAACAAATTGTTAGAAGCCTAATGATCCTGAAAAGTGACCATCATATAGTCTAAGTTTGGCATCTGAAAGTGGATTGACAAGTTGACTGAGAGATGTATATTACAGATATATTACATCAATCAATCGTTTGGAAGATCTTAAACGGAAGATCTCTTGAAAGAGGCTAAGAAAGAAGATACTTTTTGTGAGTTTAAAGGCTATTAGCTTCAAAAGTGAATTGCAGTAGCATATCATGGACTACGGGTCTGAGGTGGCCTTTAATTGGCTATCACTAATGCCTCGTAGGACGAATCATAAGAAAATATAATTTTCTAGTTATACAATTAAGTCCTTATTTGATGAGGATTAAAATCAAATTTTTAGTAAATTTATGTGTGATCGAAATATTGTGGATCACATTAATTTAAATTAAAATCTAAATTTTAATCGGGTTAAACTTTTTATATGACAAACTCGTTGTTTTGTTTCGTATTCAGGTTTAATACTTTTGGTTAACACATCTACAACCTCGAGCATTATTAAAAGTAATTTTAAATAACTTAGGGGTACATGTTAACTATATGGTTAAAAAAACTCAAAATCCATGTTCTGGAAAATCTTACTTCAAAGTTCAAATGCACCATATTTACACATTGTTTTTAATATAAAATAGTGAATAAATTTTATAAATGTGAGAATAATAACAATCACGAGTAATAAAAAACTGTATTACGAGTGTTAAACTATATGTGACTAAAGAAACTTTTTTTTTTTTTGATAACCGTGGATGTCTGGACCAACTTGCGCGCACCTCGATTAATCTCACGGGCCCTGAAGTTTACGACCAGGTACTCACCTCATTGACCCTGAGGAGACTCGAACTGGTGACCATTGGGGAGCAAACCCAATAACTAAAGAAACTTAAAATAAATATTTTTAGACAATCTCACTACGAGTATGTTTGATGTAAAATTTTTGAAAATAGATTATGTGAAAATGATTTTTTAATAATATATGGTTAAAAGTAGGACAAATATTATAGATTCACGTGTAAATTTACTTTATTGAAAAAACATATAGTTGAAAATAAGTTTAGAATTTTTTTTTTTAAATAAGAGTAATATTATTTAGCACCAAGTTTAGGTGACACCAATGTAGCATTAAATAAAAAGTAAAATTAAAGGAGTGACCTAATTCCACTTTTCATTAAGTCCATTTCACATCACCACCTAAACTAGTGTTATAACACCAGTAGTACTGAATAACATTAATATTTAATTTTTTTTTTTTTTTACCAAATAAGGCTTTAAATGCACAATATTTAGATTTTATGAAATAATGACTAAGCCCCTGTTTGTTTGTCCCACATTATTTTTTTCATTCTCATTCTTCTACTCATTTTCAACTACACATTCTTTAATAAAATAATATTTTCCATCACATTAATAACTTTTCTTTCTTTTTCAACCACATATCTCCCATCACATCACTTCAAGAAAATGTATTTTCTCATTTTAATGTGCACCAAATTTGTAAATAATAACAAGCATGAGTAAAAAAAGAAAATTGTGTGAAAGAGAATTATCACTAAAGAAATTTAAAATACGTATTTTTGAAAATCTTACTAAAATGCATTATTTGCCTATTTTTGGTGTAAAATGCATTTCGAAATAATAGATTGACAGAGAATGTGCGGTTCAAAGTGAAAAGAGAAAAATGTATTTAAAAAAAAAAAAAAAAGGGAACAAAGATGGTGAATAAATTCTTAATTTGTGAAGAATTTAAAAATAAAAAAAAATCATTGTGCAAATTTCTCGAAGTATTTGGATGGACGTGCTTTTTGGGTATATTAATTGACATCGTCAAGTCTTCGCCCTCAGTTCAATTTCACTGTGCTGAGCAAACCCTAACTTCAAGCTCCTCGCCTGTACGGCACACTCATCACTAGCAAAGAGCTGCTCCATAGAACATGGCTGTTGAATTTTGATGACAAATTTCAGGTTATTTATATCTTTCATAATTCTCTTTTCATATTTCGCTTTTTTGGCAATGTGAATTTTCATTTATATAAATATATTTTTTTGATTGTCAACGTGGATATGTATATCTTTATGATACGTTCAAGGTTTATGAGATATTGTGTGTTAAATGTTGATTAACCTTCTTTATTGTGCAGACACTTTCGAAGTTTGTATGTTATTGTTATGGGTTGGAATCTGAAGTATATGATAAAACGGATGGTAGCTTAGTAGCGCAAGTGGCAAGAGTTCTTCTGAAATTGTGAGCGGCTGTCTGGATAATGGAGAGTCTAGGAATAATGATAGGGACAAAAGGCCTAATCAAGAAGCATGAATTTGTAAGAATTATCATTCAATGTTTATATTCCTTAGGCTATGAGAAATCTGCTGCTTGTTTAGAAAATGAGTCCAACATTTCATGCAAATCACGGGAATTTGAGTCCCTCGAATCACATGTTCTCAGTGCGAGTTGGGATGATTGCGTTGAGACTCTTTATAGAATCAATGGCATGACTGATGAAAGTAGAGCTTCTGCATTATTCCTTGTTCTTGAGCAGTTCTTGTTTGAGTGTTTGAACTGTGGGGACAATTCTTTGGCTTTGGAAATATTACAGAAACGGATTGCTTGTTTAAAGGTGGATAAAGATAAGGTTCACAAGTGTGCTTTTGAGATGCTTTCTTTGAAGCAACGGGGAATGGGTAGTGTTGACTGCAATGTGATTCATGAGTTGAGAAAAGGGTTGGTCGTGGACCTGGAGAAAGTTTTGCCTCCACCCATTTCATTGCCTGAGCGCAGGCTGGAGCATTTGGTTGAAACTGCTGTCAGTGCTCAGATAGATAATTGTATATACCACAGTTCTGACATGGTATCCCTGTATGAAGACCACCATTGTGATCGAGATCAGTTTCCTACTGAGACCATTCAGGTTGACTAATAGACCTCTCTGTCTTTTGTTGGCTGCAACTGAATTAAGCTTTTAATATTCTTGTCTGGAAATTTATCCACTACCTTAGGAATGCCTAAATTAATTTTTGTAACTTCCATCCATTGACTCCTAACTAATCATACACAGTGGGTCACTTTTCATAAATTTCATCGTAAATGTTAAACAAATGTGAGAAGGAATAAATCAAAAGTTTGGCTAGTCAAGCATGAGCTAGTAGATCATTGCAAGATTTCAGAAACAAAACTGAGTGGAATCGTTACTTTTGAAAGATGTTGCTGAAATTCCAAGAAAGATCCATTTTCCCATTTATTTCATCAAATATGACAGGAAGGTAAGTATGGTGCACATTTCGACATGAATGGATGTGTATTATGAATTGTTAGTTTCCATGTTCTGCGAGTTAGAAATGGATTGACTTGTAAAGAATAGAGTGTCTGACGATGGTAGTTAGAATTTGTTTTATTTCCTTAATAGAGTTAAAAGTATTAATTGACAGTCCAGTAAGTGAAACATAAGTTTGGCATGATCAAGAAAGAGCAAATCTTATGTGATAGTTTACTGACATACGTTTGCTGATTGAAAACGGCTTTTATACAGTTGCAAATTTTCAGTTCTTTGGCCTGCTAAAGTTCTGCAGTGAAGCACCCATATCGTGCTATATAATATGCAATTCTTTAATGTGGAGTTTGTGTAAAAAACATTTTGTCTTGAGTCTTATCTGGTAGCAGAGAAAATTATTTTATTTTATTTGTTTTTTACAAGCGGTAGCAGAGTCAAATTTTGTAATCCTTTTGTTTAACTTTTTATTAGTTCCTCTTTAGTATGGAACCCACTGACACCCATTAAGCTTTCTAGAACAAAAGCCAAGGGACGATTTGGTGTGTTTTTAACGGTAAATACCTTGGCATAATTCCCATAATTTTTTATGAAGAATCTTACAGTATAGTCTGTATAGAAGATTGGATTATATAGAAATATGTTGAGACTTGTTAAATTCATGGGGCTAGGGTTTCTAATAATTGCTTTTTAAGGTGACTAGCTGGATGGCACAGTGAGCTATTTATATAAAATTTGAAATATGATTGTTAGAATATGGAAATCACTAGGTTTGTAATACTTGAGGAAAGGAGGAACAGGGATATTCAGATAGAGAGTTCAACACTCGTAAGAAATTTATTTGCTTAAAAGACTTACGAGACAGATTTTTTTATTTATTTTTATTTTTTTATGATGAGAAAGCTTTACAACTCATCAGTTGCTTGATTGATTGAGTGACGTAGCTCTAGCATTTATATTGAACTACTTTAAAATCATTTGTTTTTCTTGCTTTCCTTCTCCTTTGAGTTATTATTTCTCTAGCTAATAAACGATTTGCAATTAATCCAGAACATGTAAAACGTTAACCTTTACTCATCACAATTATTTGTTGGTTTGGGGCATCTTCTTTTGTAAATCTATTGTAGATACCATGAGGTTATTTGTTTTACCGTCAAATTATTGAATCTGTATACTGCATTTCGTGTCTTTATGGCAGACTCTAACGAATCATATGAATGAAGTATGGTTTGTCCAGTTCTCTAACAATGGGCAGTATTTGGCCTCATCATCAAGTGATTGCACAGCCATCATATGGAAGGTAAGTTTTGAGAACCCCTTTCCAAATGTTAATTTGAAGTATATAAATAAGTTGTTACCAATACTTGGTCATCTGATTTTGATTACTGATTTTTCTATATCAATATGATGCTGTAGCTTTAAAGTTGTTGCCTCTAAGATTGTAAAATTTATCAATTTTGAGGTGATCAATTACAGTACACGTAAATTTTATTGGGAGAATGTAGTTGAAAATGAGTTGGGGGAAAAATGAGTTTTTATAGAATGGGTTCAAAACAGGGGCTGAATCTGTATCTTTTTTTAAAATAATAATAATAATAATAATTTGAGCAGCTCCCCACATTTTCCCTCTATTGTACAATTTTTTTAATGCTTACATGTCAGTATCCACTTCATGCAAATATTTGCACTTCAAAAAATTTCAGATCTTCTCATGTCTTGAGCCCAAACAATAAAAAACAAATCTTACTATGTCTTGCTAAATACCTTCATACCAATAGGTAGTAACATTTAAATATGAAGAGTTTGGCAATGAATGGTACGAGATGATGGATGCCTATCTCTAATATCTTGAATTTGTTCCTCTTTCATTAATGTTTAAATCAATTTTGATTTAATTTGGGATAAATGGTAATACATTGAATCTACATTACAATTTGGAGTTTATGGACCAATAAGATAGTTGATAGGTGCTTGATTAAAGATCGCAACAAATACCATTTAATGAAATGTAGCAGTAGTACATACACGTGATTTGCTTGAGTTGACAACTGTCCTTTGTTTCTATGATTTGGAGTGAAGTATTCATTCTATTATATAATATATCTTCTGTAGCTAATATTTGTTGACCATTACCACCATCTGTGCCCAAATTATATAGTCTACATATGGTTGAATTTCATTAGTTCTGTTGTCTATGTTTGTATCCTACATTGTTCCTCCCCAATTAGTATTGGTTGATAATGAAATTTTTTCAGCCCAATTCCTATTGTAAACTGTGTTTAATTAATTTTAGTTGAATCAGCCGCAGATTTTTGATAACTTCTGGTTCTTGTTTGTAATTATGGTTTCACTTTGAAGAGAATTTCTAAGTACTTGTACGGTTGACAAATAGTTGCAACAATATATTTTCATTGTTATATTATATGACATTCAAATCAATGAAATAGTGGCACCAATTAAGTTTATATAGAGCATCTAAAATTGCTATGAGTTTCTCCACTCCCCTCGAAGACAAAATATCTCTGAAACTATGTGCATGTGCCCTCCTGATATGGGAAACATGTTTTCTGCATAAATTTAGTTGTTACTTCCGATTTTACCAGCCAAAACGGACATCAATGGTACAATTCCAAACGGTCTCTGCCTGAGTTAGATTCAAATTGGTCAGAATGATATTCAGCTTAAGCAACTTCGATATCCAATTACCTTCAACCACCAAATTTTTCGTGATTCTCAATTATTTAGTAGGAGCCACTATAATATAAATCACGCGATGAGACTGACCAAAGAAAAAGTTCTGTAAAATGTAACTAATATGCAGCACTAGTTGATTATATCATTGGCCCTTGGTTCTCTCCAAATAAGTTATTTTCTTTCAAATCGATTAATTAACGTTTTAGACCATGGTTGCCATTGCAAGAATTTCTGTTAGCTTTCAAATTTACTGTTTATAGATATAGCTCTATGTTCTGTGTTCATTTTCCAGCATTTAAAAATGCTGATTTTGAGGATGAAATTGTGGAAGCTAGCTTCCTGGGCAACATAACCTAGCTTTTTGGGAATGGTTGATTTATTTGACACTGGGTTACTTGACTTCTCAATTTGATGGAATTATACATATTTTACATCACGTGTTTGATAACTTCAGATGATTTTGCTGTATTTACTTTCACCACTTCCATGAAAAAAGAAACTAGATTTCGGCTTGCACCCGAAACATGGTTTTCCACATAATTCTTTTCTATATTAGAAATGTAGGATGACTAAATACATTTCTAGGAACTATCTGGAAAGTTTTTGAAGTTAGGTACCAGGCTACCCAGGAAACTTTTGCAGCATTTGGAGCTTTGAGTTTTTAGTTATCCCTTGCTCTTATGGAATACTTAAATCTAGGTCATGGAGTTTATATAAAGAAAAACAAAATTAGTTTTCAATTTTGTAACTTTAACTAAAAATGAAGTTTTATTTCCTGAATAAAAAAATCGTAATGGATGCTTAAAAAACCTTGCAGACGGGCTATAGTTATTGGAATTTGTGTTTGCTTTACATGCTGTGATACCCAGAATTTAGGGAACTAACTATTATTCCCTATTTTCTTACTTCTTTTCCCTTGTTCAGGAAGTTAAACCTTCTTAAGCATGTTTCCTGGTGAAGTTGGACACTTAATCTCTTAGTGGCTTGAGTGACTCCAACAGTCAACTCAGGTGAGGCATACCTGTTAAGTTCCAAGATTCGGAGTAATATTAATTAATATATGGAGGCATTTTATATATAGAAGTTTGTTTGTGCTATTATTGTCTTTATGCAAGGAGAACCCTGTTTATCGTCCAAAATTACATATTATTTTTAGTATTTTGATGGCAATGTGTAGTAATTGGATACTGTGACATAAAATGTATATCTGCCTCTCTGATGAACCTATAAATCAAATACAACTTAGGCAATTTATATGACCTATGCGAAATAGTGAAGTCTAGGTTGCTGCACGCTTTAATTATTTTTTAATTGAGAGTTGGTGCAAGTCAATTTATTTCTTTGCATTACATATAAACTCTTCATATTTACAACGCATATACCTATTTTGTTGGTGATGTTTCATCTCAGCGTGTATGTATTGTATTTTAAATACAACTTGACTGGATTTTATGGTTTTCGACAAACATTGGTTTCTGAGTGCAATTATAATCATTTTATTTTCAGGTGCAGGATGATAATAAAATATCATTGAAGCACTTTTTACGTAGCCACCAAAACCCTGTTTCCTTTGTAGCATGGAGTCCGGATGACACCATGTTGCTAACTTGTGGAAATCTGGAAGTTCTTAAACTCTGGGATGTGAAAACAGGCACATGTAAACATACATTCGGAAATGACGGTTTCATTGTCAGCTCGTGTGCTTGGTTTCCGGATTCTAAGCGTATTGTCTGTGGAAGCTCAGTTCCCGAAAAAGGCATTTATATGTGGGACTGTGACGGTAATGAGATTAAGGCATGGAAAGGAATGCGGATGCCCAAGGTATTGGATCTCGCTGTGACAGCAGATGGAGAAAGACTCGTCAGCATACTTTCTGACAAAGAAATAAGAATATTGAATTTGGCAACAAATACTGAGCGTGTTATATCTGAGGAGCATTCGATCACATCCCTTTCAACGTCGAGGGATAGTAAATTCCTAATCGTCAACCTTAATAGCCAAGAAATTCATGTCTGGGATGTTGCTGGAAAAGGGTCGGAACCATTTCAGTACACAGGCCACATGCAACAGAAATATGTGATACGGTCTTGCTTTGGTGGCTTGAACAGCATGTTTATCGCCAGTGGAAGTGAAGATTCCAAGGTATGCTCATCCTCTGCTGTGTTTCTCCATCCCCCCTCTGTATTTTCAAATGAATAAAGATGAGTAAAGAACATTCTGTGCATATTTGCAGGTATACATATGGAATCGACGACGTTCCTATCCAATTGAGGTGTTGTCGGGGCACTTGAAGACGGTAAACTGTGTTAGCTGGAACCCTAGAAAGCCTCAGATGTTAGCTTCAGCAAGTGATGATCAAACAATTCGTATATGGGGACCTAGTCGTATGTCCCATTAGGACAGCAATGTATATAACAGCTCTAGTACCTTACCTGCATTATTTCATTTGTAATTTCTCTGTAAGTATGCAAGCTGCTTATGATTAATCATTGAAATTTTGGCACATATCTGGGCTGTAAATTGTTTTTCCAATCCTTATTTCAATCATTGTCTTGCATTTTGTTTTAGGTTTATTTTCTTGATTGAATCGTTTCATCAAAATGTAATGATGAACTTTGTTTGCGAATTAATTCCATTGCTAATTTGTTTTAAAAAAATGTTTATAGCAAAATAATGTTGACGAATAAATTTATGTAAAATAATGTTGGTAATTCATCAATAATAGCAATATAAATTGTTCGTCGACAATTTTTTGTCGCCATTGCTGTGGTTTTTAAGAGTATATCCAATGCTAATGCGGATTGTGAGAAGAAAGCGTCAATCATCAAAATAGACATGTAAAAAAAAAAATTAAATTGTGAAGAGAACCATCTAAATCTAGAGACTTTTAGATAGTGAATCAACAAAATTTAAACGTTTTTTTCTCACTTATCAAAATAATTTCTATATATTGTAAATCCGTCGCTCAAGCTCACAACTCCGTTAGATGAAAAATACACAAGCGTGGAGAGAGCTTAATATGCTTAAAACTTCGTAAACTGAATTTCAATTAAGGAACATGAACAAACTTTTTAGTTTACACAACACTGTTTCGCGGGTTTTCACTCGTCAACAATTAAAGAAAAAGGGGTCAGACGATTGTGTAAGGAACAAACCTCTTGAGACAAAGTCCCAAAAAGGGGTGTATTTACTAGTGAAGAATTACAATTGGGAAACAGACAAAACACCTCCAAGGGGCGCAAGCACACGAGTA
>CAIGRF010411978.1:0-11737 GCA_903798235.1 Fraxinus ornus
TCTTACTTCACTGGATTTGGGAATAAAAACATTAGCCTGGTTAGCCCTCTATGCTTACTTGCAAAACCAGTTCTTGAAATTTGGTGAACATAAGTACCCACTTAATTTAAGGCTCTGCTGGGTACTTTTATTCTTAATTTCTTGTTATTGCTTAGTGATAGACCTTATTTATTACAAAAAGCACCAAACGTTATCAACTTTGTTTTGGGTATCTGATATAATTTCCATTGTGATGAGTGTTTTCTTCTGTTATGTGGTGTTTTGGGTCAAGAAAGAGGACAAAGATAGTACTTATCTTGAAAGTGTCTGTCTACATTATCTTGATTTGGTAGAACTTATTTTGGTAGGAGTTTAAAATGTAAATATTACCAAAATGATGTGCAGATTCTAATTGCTAAAGCCATTGCTTAATTCTTACTTACATGAGTAAAATTACTTGAATTTCACCTAAAACTTGCTTGGTGAGCCAATTTGTTCTTATCAAGTTGATTGGTTTTTTAGGGCCAGATATGTCCCTAATGGTTTGTGTTTATCGGCGCTATCTAAATTGCACTTTATTTTAGGGCCAGATATGTCCCAAGTGTGTGTTGGTCATCGAATCTCTGGTGGTATCAGTAATGATAGAAATGGCCCTGGAGCCATAGAAGTATGTATACTGCATTCGTCTTGTGCTAGATTTAAAATTTTCAAGCTCTTTCCTCCAAAGAAGGGACATAATTGTGTGTGAACTTCCCAGGTGGCTCTAAAATTTGAACATCGTAATAGTAAAGGATGTAACTATGGACCACCTCATGAGTGGCAAGTTTATAAGTAAGCCTTGTGATATTATGCTGCAGCAATTTGAACTATTTATGTTTGAGTGTCTCATTCATATTATCTCATTTGCACAGTACTCTAGGGGGAAGTCATGGTGTACCACGAGTGCACTACAAAGGCCGACAAGCTGACTATTATGTGATGGTATGTTAATGCTATTGTTGCTCTGTCTTTTTCTTTTTTTTCCCTAGGACTCCCTTTTCAACTTTGGAGTCAGTATTTATAATTTTTTGGTTACATAAATAGAGACTTGATTTCTGCAGGTCATGGATATGCTTGGACCTAGCTTGTGGGATGTTTGGAATAATAACTCTCACTCGTGAGTATAGTGAAAACAAAAAATATTAGACTCTGATTTTAATATCAAAAGTTGATGCTCATCAAATTTTCCCGGTGCTTAATTAAATCTTTTGGCTCATAAACTTCAGGATGACCATTGAAATGGTGGCATGCATTGGCATTGAAGCAATATCTATATTGGAAAAGATGCACTTCAAGGGGTGAGTCTATCACTGGCTGGATTTTTCATTTGAGATGTGTTAATCTGCTTCCTTTTACTTTCATCAATTTTCACCCTCTCTCCTCAAACATGACATTTATTCTTTTCCCTTTCTTCCTGTTGTATTTCTTCTGTAATTTTTGCAAACAATGCTAAGTTTCCATTTGATTTCATTTCTGACATTTGCATTTTTTGCACATTTCATTGTAATAACATGGAGTGTTTGGTATCTGCTTGTAAATGTGGCATATAGTCAGAAAAGGAAAGGGGGGTGATATATGTGAAACATATTAATTATTTTAAATATGTGAAGGCAGATGTAGTAGGGGTTGCAAACCAAACGGTTAACAATTTGGTTATAGTTGTGATTGTGCTTGTTAACGAGGAAAGTGTCTTGCTCGGAATACTATCATTGAGAGAGAAAGAGCGAGCCTTGGATCATAAAATTACGAGTGTAGCTTAATTTAGCTGATCTCACCAAATGAAATCAAAAGATAATTTGTGTTGCTATGATAACTTTTCTTATCTTGAAAGTGTGTGTCTACATCACTACATGTATTTATAGAAAATTTTCCACATTTTATGCAATGATGATAGTATTGATAGGCGATAGCATTTACTGCTTTTGGAGCCACTCTTTTGGCCTGATAAAACTGTGCTTGAAGAAATGAACAAATCCTTGTTTAGACTATAGAACTTGAGATTGGGAAGTATCGAATATCGGTAGACTAACAATCTTCCGTTTGCTTTTAGCAGTATACAATATTATTCATGTCCTCTTAGCAGAATTTCGTATGCTAAAGCAGGGAATATGTTGATCAAATTATAAGTTATGCAGGTTGATCAGACACTATCTCATGGTCAGACCCCTTGCAGACATGCAATTGGAGGAAAGAATCGTCTCAAGGATGTGTTTGGCAGAGGTGTTTCTTCATGTTTGAAATACCTAGAGGCAGTGCTTTGGATTGAGGAAGAAGTGGAGAAGCTGAGAATTTTGTTTCGATTGAATTATTTCTTTCTTTTGTAACTAAATTATTCTCAGTTGGGCGAAGGCAGTAATAGTTAATTTAAATAGTTATTCAATTTATTATTATTTTTTTTTTCAAATTTGCGACGGAAATAGCGACAGAAATTCGTAGCTAATTACCAACGTTCATAAATCCGTAGGTAATTTGCGACGGAAAAATTGTAGCTAATATCGTTGCTAATTAGCTACAATTTTGTCCGTCGCTAAACACCGACGGAATATTTCGTTGCTAAACACCGACGGACAAGAATTCCGTCGGNAATTCCGTCGGTAAAATTAGCGGCGGGCGTTTTACTGACGGATTTTTCGACGAATAAAATCCGTTTGTGAAAGCCTTTAGCAATGGAATTTAAGGCTTCAGCGACGGAAATTTCCGTCTCTGAAACCGCATTTTCTAGTAGTGAATTAAAGTTTCGTGATTACAAACTCACAACAAAAGAGCATTACCAGCAACTCCTAGGTCATCAAGTTGGGCAAAGGAGTAGCCAAATCTGATGCTAATTTGACCAATTTCCTACAAAATTCTCGACTTTCAGTTGATTGATCTCCAAAACTGGTCACCCCAATGCCTGTTGTAGACGGGTGGTCTCCAAAGCTTAGTACAACACCTAATGCAAGTGTCAGTAAAATTCTTTCCAACCATGGAGGAGTACCTTTTCATATTCAATGACTGCATTTGGTTATAGTAGTGGTTGAAATTTTGCCACTGTTGTATTATTACATTGTTTGACTTTTTTTTTTCTTTTCCTTAGAAAAAACCAGCTTGGACTTCAACGCTATTGGAACTTCATGAGGAATTAAATCTCGTTGGGAAAAATCTCAAGTAGGCCAAGGAGAATTAGTTTTGGTTGAGAAAGAAAAAGCAAAAGCTCTTGATGAATTGATTAAGGCATAAAGGTTAGCTGGGGAAGCAGATGGGAAACTAGGAGAGGCTTTAGCTGCTCAAAAGCGAGCTTAAGAGAATATTGAGATTGAAAGGTTTAGAGCAGTTAAGATGGGACAAGCTGGCATTGAAGCAACCCAAAAGAAGGATGAGGAGTGGCAGAGATATATTGAAGCAGTGAGAAACCAACATGCATTGGTTGTGGCAACTCTCCTATCAGCCAATCAGGAACTTGATAAGGCGAAGCAAGAGTTGGCTATAATTGCTGATGCAAAATAACCAGGCACTTAGCTATGCTAAGGATACATTAAAAAATATAGAGATTCATGTAGAAAAAGTGGTGATTCTTTCTACGATCTGGTTCAGTTGAAATCCATGCTTGATGAGCGAATCTAAATGGAAGCTAATGAGAACAACAAGTTGGTGGAAGTATTGAAATGGGAGATTGATTTTTTGAGATAAGAACTTGAAATGATAAATATTAATGAGGAGAAATTGTCAGAGAAAGAGGCTACCTTAGATGAACTAAATATCGATTTGGAGGCTGCATAAATAGCTGAATCTTATGCATATAATTTAGTGGAGTAGCAGCAGAAGAAGGCTCATGAGTTAGAAATTCAGGTGGAGGAAGCAAAGAAATTGGAGAGATCTGCTTTAGAATCTATGGAATCTGTCACAAGACAACTTGAATGAAGCAATGATTCATTGCACGATGCAAAATCTGAGATCACATTCCTCAAAGAAGAAGTGGGATAGCTGGAAACACAATTAGAAAGCATGTGGAGGATCTTGATGAATCATAATGCAACTTTGAACTAGCCAAGGAAAAAGCTTCTCAAATGGTGAAAAAAGTTGAATATCATGTGTATGAGCTTGAAGTTGTTAAAGAAGAGAGAATTTAGGCTTCAAACAATGAGAAGCTTGCTACTGACAGTGTGCAAACTTTATTGGAAGAAAAACATAAGCTTATAATTGACTTAGAAAATTTTATAGATGAAGAAGAGAAGAGAAGAGCAAGAAAGCAATGAAAAGTTTAGCATCAGCCTTGCATGAAGTTTCTTCAGAGGCGAGAAAAGTCAAAGAATAGCTATTGTCAATTCAAATTGAGAATGAAAACTACAAGACTCAAATAGAAGACTTGAAGCTGGTTTTGAAAGCAACAAATGAGAAGTATGAAAGCATTGAAGTTGAAGGGATACTTCTGAGGCATATTAAAGTTTCTTAATACTAGGCATATATGATGGCCATGTACCCATATATTCATGAAATATGTTCGAAGTATAGGATCTGATTTATAAAGATCAATAGAGCTTGTCTTATCTTTTATTTCATTTTAGATGTCAAATATCCATAGTGTGCAACCTTTCCATGCAATAGGTTATCCTCTTTCACCCCATATTTGCTCTTCAAATTAGATGAGAAAAGCGACTTAATTTATCTTAATATTTATAATTGTATTCTTGAATTACTTATGTGTCTTATTTGTATGTGCAGTTGCAAATATGCTGAGCACTGTTCAGTAAAAACATCCTTTTATTCACTTCTCCCTCTTAAACATCCCCCTCTATTTCTAGTAAAGAGTGGGGACAGGAATGACCAATTAAGAGTTGGGTAAGTGAATTAATACTTTTTTAACTTTTTCCTTTTCCAGTTGAGAACAGACAAAAAAGGAAAATATATTTTTAACTTGTGTTATGTTTCTCTTTGATACGTGACCAATGACTTTGTATCACACCTTAAGGGTTCGATATTATAGGCATGCATCACAGAAGAAATGTTGAGGCCGACATAAGGGAAAACTTGAGACAGAGAGCTTGTTGGAATCAAGAGGCGTAAATTATACTTCTCTGAAGCCATTTTACATTTGTGGACCATTGAACTACAATCCTGTTGAAAAATGGTTCTTCCAATGTTTCAAAGCAGGTCGCCATATTCCAATTCCCAATTCAAGAATGCAACACAACTTGGTCATGTAAAGATTGGTGAAGATTTCAACAATTCTAACAAAATCCAAAACTAAGTTTTAGAAGTACAAACCATTTATTATTTATAAAATTTTGATCTTTATATCAATTTTTCCCTCCAAAATCTGCAACCCAAGGTCCTCCAACTTTCTAACTTGTGCACTTTAGTCCCCAAATTCCCAATTTTGCATGATTTTGATCCTTTTCTCCTCCATTTTGTCTTGTTTTATTTCCTTAATGATTTTTGCCTACAAAAGCAATAATTACATAATTGTAAGTAGAAAACCGCTCATTTAATCAATTTTTAAGCTTATTAAAGTGTTAAATAAGTGTGCAAAAACACACTTATCACCGATTCCCAATTCAAGAATGCAACACAACTTGGTCATGTAAAGGTTGGTGAAGATTTCAACAATTCTAACAAAATCCAAAACTAAGTTTTAGAAGTACAAACCATTTATTATTTATATAAGGAGATGTAACTTATGAGATGATTACATAATGACTGTCATCAACTGAAATTTTAATATATTTTTTTCTATTAATTCAGGCAAATGAAAATTCACTTCATAGGGGCAATGCTTGTGGGTCTTGATAAGTGTGGTAATAAATATTATCAAAAACTTGGAGACATCTCAAGTGAGCATTTTCCCTTTTTTATATTATGAATTGTTGTGTAGAAAAAAACAATTGAGTGAACGAGAATGAGTATGATAAACTTCATTTTCTAAACTTAATATTTCAAAATTTCACTGAAACGAATAATTATTTCTTCTCTACCTAACCAACAATGAATGGTTACACAAAGCCCGCTTCGAATTGCATGCCGAACACATTTCCATTATTGTGTAGACAAAACACGATAAGTGGGATCCACCACTTATTAGGGTAGAGAAGATGTGTGAAAACATTCAAGTGAATAATTCTGGGGCACCCAAGTTCCTTTGAGAGAGAAAAAACTGTGACATTTACAGTTTGTTATTAAACAATTGTTGTGATTAAAAATTAGTAATTACTCATAAAACTTATTTAACATGAAAAAATATTTTAAGGTCTTTTAAAGTGAATACATCTGGTTGATTCTGGTGTTGTTAATCAATGTTCGATGCCTAGCAGTGTTAATCATCAGTCTCGGACTAATCTTCTATTGAAGATCAATGTAGAATCAAGGTGCTCAATGAAATTGTAAGTTTTGTTAAATATTATGAGATTTTGTCTTTGATAATTTCCAAATTCTATACTTATATATTCTGTCCCTTATATATTTCTATTTTCTAGCTGGGTGACTTAAATTCTCTCTTAGCCTTTAAACAGACTATGTTCATGGTATTCAATGTTCCAACTATAATACTTTGTATAGATGTGTCACATGACTCCTCTGGCACGTCGATATCCCATCCATTGCTACAATAAAGTCTTAACAATCTCTTGCTTAATTGATTATTTCTCTCTTTATAATTATTGGAACCTAGTTCTGTGTTTTTATTTCGTCTATAGAGAGCTGTTGCTTGATTTCTATGCCAGTTCAAGAAAAAAGAAACCCAGCAAAATTATATTTCAAGTACATTGTTGTATTCTAGGTTGTAAAATGCATCGTTTTCCTCTTGAAAATTTGAACTTTCCCCTGCGGCCTTTTTCATACATTATTTACTTCTCTCTCTTTGCTCAAATTTTGGATTGACCCCTTACATCTTTATAAAACATTATTTCTTTTATCTAAGTGTGTGTGTGTGGAACTTTTGTAATACAATCTCCCATCAATCCTTAACATTCAAGATGCTAACATTACCTTCAGAATACTACAACTCGTGCATTGCACGAGCCAAAAACTAGTATCCTAACAAGACTAAATAATCAACAATAATTATCTCATTAATTTAAAATAATCCTCATTTGATGACTATTTGCATAATAATTGTCCGTTTAAACCTAGTATGCCAAAAATTAAGTGGAACAAAAATACCAAACAAAGAAAAAATTATAAAATAATTATTACAAAATTGAAGTAATAAAATGTTTTCTCATTACAATCTTGTCAAGAAAAATCAATAGGGGAAAATTTGAGTAAAGGAAAAAGAGTATAGCTATTATATCTGATTTCAATAAATGAAAATTCTTGTATCGAATAATCCATGTATTGTATGTAAATATTTTCAATTTCACAAGTCTAGGGGAGTATGTTTCGTATCTTATTATAGCCTTCACACATTATCATCTTCTACCAAATATTTGTGTATCCTTATTTGATTTTAGCCAGCATGATGGTATGTTGGAAAACAGATTTTGTTGTTGCTATATTTAGGAGTCTCGTACACAATTTAAAAAATATAAGAGTATTATTTTTAGGATAAATATCTCGTAGGTTATGAACATTCATTATACTAATAATATGACTCGTTAAAACTTTAATAAAAAAGTTTTGTGAAAAAATTATAATTGAAAAAAAGAGTATATTATTCCTTTAAATAGCTACAAAAGTTCCCTCATTAAAAACACTGTAAAAAATTCAGTGGGACAAAATCTCGATCAATGAAAAAAGAGTACATCACGTATTTAGTCTCCCTCATCTTAATATCACTTGAATGATATGTTTCAGGCATAAAATTCATCAATGATATAATTAATAAGCATGACAAATGAGATTACTATAATCAAATTTATCATATGGATATTAAATTTCATATATTGTCAAAATAACAAGATGTAGATTTGTGATTTCATCCAACACATAATAATTTATCTATTTTGCAAGTTTTTGCAACATTCATTATACTGAGAGTCATGAATTACATGCAAGGACTTTATTTTTCCCATTTACTTTTTGTATCAATGTATAGAATTCAGTATTTAGACTGCAAGTTTAGAAACTTCAAATTTTTTCAATAAGTTTCACTTTACTAGGATTGCATCATTTTATTTGGTCAATTATTCTTTGATGTAAATGCATCAACGAATTTATATTGATATCATTGCTATTAATAATATGAAGTGTTACATTTTTTACAAAAGTGTCATCTTTAACTTTTACTTTTTGATTATATTTCTTATCCATAACAATATAACTTATTGAAATATGTCCACTTTTAATAATTCAAGAACTTGAACTTCTTTTAGGATTTTATATGTCCCAACGTTCTTCAGGAATATATGCTTCCCAATTGGGATCATCTCCTTCATTTGCTCCATTTTCTTTTGAAAATTTTTGTTTTAGAATTAAATGTCATTACGCTTCAGGCGAGCCATAGAATTATCAAATATAATGTTAACAACCAGGATATCAATTTGAGTTAGAGCATTTAAAACTAGTGTATAAGGTACTGTTAATCTATTTGATCAATAATGTATCTAAATGAATTATCTTTAGAATTTCTGGTTCGATTTATCTTTTGTGATGATCTAGCTAATTTAATGATACATTATTTATATTATTTCTAACTTCTTAATTTCTCTCTCTAATGCTAAGAAAATTATCCAATTAAAATAATAGCCAGCAAATCGTGTTATATAGTATCGCTCATTAGGGTTTAAGATAATTTTATAAAGGTTCAAACTAAACACGTACCCTCATCATTATTTAATGTCCATCTTAGTACATTGTTGTGGATCTATTGTATATTATTGCACTATAAAAATCATTAAATTGAAGTATTAGGTTTTGACCATATGCCAAATATAACAGGAGAACATTGATGATAGTAGCATTCCTTAGACAGAAATGTGAAGTACTTTATTTTCGATAGTAATTATTTAAAAATTAATTGGAGATATTAACAAATAATAGTGTTAAATTATTCATCGACATCTCAATTAACTCTTGTTAAAATGTCAAAATATAGCTCACTAGCATTAACAAGATATGCTGACTTTATTGTATAATTTGAAAATTTTACTCATAATATAGAATTCGAGCAAGTAATCTCACAAGATTCAGGTTACGAGTATCATGCAATCGTCTAATACATGTATCTATTAGATACCAAATATATTTAGATGATCAATGTGGAGGGTGGTGAGATTCCATATCTCACTTTAATTAATTTTCAAAATCATATGGATTTAGTCCCAATTTTTGTCAGTATTGATCAATTATCAATTTATAATACAGAGAACAAGCATTATATAGAAATTCATTGAATTCAATAATCTTTCTGATTCTTTATTAAATATTTATTTGAATGTTCATTTCATATCATTATTGATTTATTGATGATCTAATTGAACAAACCAAATATTAAAATATTAAAAGTCATGGAACTTTTGTTCCATACAATATTTACTTCAATTATATTAATATTAGTGTAGTTTCCAATTAAGACAAACTTGTTAGAAACTTTGTAGGTTTCCCGCTTATTTAGTGGGGAATAAGGTACTAGAAATAGTAGAATTTATTTCCATATATCACTTAATATTTATTGTTCTAGAGACTTTAATAATTAGGCTTGCAAAATTTGTTATTATGTTGATATTACCTTTAGTCATCCATTCATATCTCCTTCATGAAGTCATGATAAGCTCGATAGAATGATTATGATACGACAGGTATTCATCATAGATTCGTGAACTTATATTCTCTATTATCACATTCATCATAATTAAGAAATAACGCAATAGAAGTGGATGACATTAACTTCATATATGATATAAAACTAACATAATGCCATAAATTTTGATCTAAGACAATGTCATGCAAAACCAATATAACATAATGTTTCAAATTTGGTGCATAACTGATAGCACAAAAGTTGTTATATACTTTTATTAGGGATAAATATTTATTCATGAAATTCATATTTTAAGAAATAGTTCTTCATGAGACTAGACATTGTGATGTTCTTTTGGAATTCTTATATTTTAAAACATTTGTATTGTCCGCTTCTTCGATAACACAATAATATTAATATATAATATTTTATGTTTCTTCAAGAGCAATAAGTTGACATTCCTCGAAAATATTTATACAATGTGGATTGTATTTTTTCGAGAACATTTGCACCATATTGATATTCGCCTACAATAAATACATTTTTTAGTTATTTTCTTCAAAATCATAAATATCATTGAATATTTGTGATTTATTCTAGAAAAATAATAATATTATATATTTTTCGAGAAGGTGTGTTTGAGCCACATTATTTTGGAAGAATGTATTCTGAAATAGTAAATTATGGAGCATGTGTGGTTAAAAAAAAGAAAAGTTATTGATGTGATGAAAAATATTATTTTATTGAAGAATGTGTGGTTGAAAATGAGTAGAAAAATGAAAATGAAAATTTTAATGTAGATCAAACATGGACAATTATAAAGTTGTGTTTGTCAAGAGCATTAGTTAAATTAAAAGATTTAATCGATCTAAAACTTCATAAATATGATATATAATAAATTTTTTTTTTTTTTAAAAAAACAGAATAGACTTACTTGGATTTGACAAATCTTAAAAACTATATGAATGTGATAGAAGTATTATGAACTATTACTAAAATTTAGAAGCTTTAGAGAAATTAAATAGTTGACAAATCTCATATTTTTTTTTTTAAAATTGTAATTAGCACATCGTCTTTACCTTTCATTATTATTGTGGAAAACGTTCTTACCTTTCATTTTTTACATTTTCACCCTTATTTCCACATTTCATTGCGCGCAAAAAATCATTTTTATCCATTTTTTGAATTAAAAGTTTTGAATAACGAATATGCCCTTCTGTCTAAATAAAACAAAAAGAAAAAGAAAGAATTAATTGCAACTAAAGTCTCAATTTTTTTTAAAAAAAGTACAAATGAGTCCCAAATAAATTATTAAAAAGGTAATTAGCACATAATATTACTACCTTTACTTTTATTGTAAGAAACACTCCTACCTTCATTTTTTTTTTCTGCATTTTCACTTTTAATTACACATTTGATTACATAAACCATTAATTCTATCCATTTAAATTCGATTTCTCAATGAAAAGTTGTGAAATGATGAATATACACTCATATTTAACTAAAAATATAAGGAAGATTAATTTTTTTTTATTTTTAATAACTTATTTTGAATGCATTTTCAATTTTTCAATTTCAAATTTTTTTAATTTATTTAAGACTTGTTTGCACTTTTTTTAAAAAGTTAGGACTATGATTCCAATTAGTTCTTTATTTTTTTTATTTAAATAGGAGGGTATATTCATCATTTCACAATTTTTTTATTGAGAAAACTGGATGAAAAAGGATAGAAAAGATGGTTTGAGTAATTAATTGTGTAATTAATGGTGAAAATACAAAAAAAAAAATGAAAGGTATATACCTTTTTCATAATAACTAGGTTTAAGCAACGTGCAATGCGCGTTTGCTTAGTTTACATATATTTTTTTTGATTAAGTATTAATTTTTTATTAATAAAGATGTAATTTTTTTGGTTAATTAAATAACTAATAATATAATATTTATGTAATTGATAAATAATTACACATTGTGATATATTAAAAAAGAGCATTAATAGAATCTATAGCATGATCCTATAAATAAACATAGCTAATAGTTTTATGAAAGCTGTTTGAGATAATTTTGATT
>CAIGRF010411988.1:6225-17407 GCA_903798235.1 Fraxinus ornus
AGCTCCAAGTCGCGCTAATGAATCTGCCACCTGGGTAGCTTCTCGATAAATATGTGTTACCTCAATAGACATATCATGAGCAAAATCCTAAATATCCTCCCAAATAAGACGAATAGATCAAGGCACGTTAACTTGATGATGAAACCAATGAGCTACCACCTTAGAATCTGTTTCTATAGAAATCTTTTCTATGCTAAGTACATAGCATATTTGAAGGCCTATTCTCAGAGCTGCTAAAGTGTTGGTTCCAACCCCTAGAAAATGATATAACCCAAAAATAACCTTCTCTTTCCAATCCTGAAGCAAACCACCACAACTAGCGGCGCTTGGATTTCTAGCACTTGCACCATCAATATTTAGTATATAACAACCATGTTGTGGAGGGTACCATTTTACCAGTAATTGAGTTCTTACTCGTATTGGAACCGTAGAGATGTGTAATATCTGTGAGAAATAGGATGAAAGAGACATTTTTTTTTTTTGTTTAAGAAAACCATTTAATTCGTGAAGCCAACGTTTAACTTTAGCACAAATTTTGTGCAAGTTAACTACCTCATCCTTAAATCTTGTAGAATTTCTGGCCAACCATAGCTCCCATAAAAGAAGATGTGGGGTAAGTAGAGCTACAAGATGTTCTTGTGTGGACTCGCCAAAATGAGCAATCCAAAGTAACATTATAGACCGTCAAGAAATATTAGTAGACACGCGAACCCCAAATAATTTTCCAAAGTATTGCCATACTTGAAGAGCAATAGAACTATTAGCGAAAATGTGGTCTATTGTTTCTTCATATCCCTGTGAAAAGCATTGACATTTGGGAACAATAGGAACCGCACAACACCTAACCACTTCATCTATAGGAACCACATTATGCCAAAGTCGTCAACAAAAAATAGAAATTTTGGTGGCATGGTAGAGTTCACCTCTGCGGAGTTGGACTTGTGAAAGTTGAATTTTCTCCACTAAAGCCGTACCACCCAAAGAAAAAAGCTTATCCAAGTTCCATTTGCCATTTAAAAATACATCATGAAGCCTTAAATTTGGGGAGTTGATAGTCTAACCAAGTGCAAACAAACTACCCAAACCACCCCAATGTCATACCAAAAAAGAGCACGGCCATCTCGGATCAACCATCTGCTATGTTCTAAAATGATTGGGAAGTGATGTGAAAGATGTTTCCATATTGATGAATCTTTAAGACTTAAAGGAATGTTTGCCATGTTTAGGTGATGACTGAGATATTTTTGTCACAAAAAATCTACCCAGAGAGAGTGATGAAATTATTCTCCATACCATTTTACATTGAAGTGATTGGATCACATCAAAAATTCTGTGAATACCCAAACCTCCTTCCTTTTGTGGATAGCAGATGTTTTTCCAAGAAATCCAATGACGTTTAAAACCATCTTAAGTATCTCTCCAAAAAAAAGTTGGAAAAAAGAGCATGAATCTCTTTAATGACTTTTATGGGAGGGGTGATCATAGAAAATAAATAGATAGGTATAGAGCTTAATACTGATTTTATCAGAGTAAGCTTTCCACCCATGTATATAAGCTTTCCTTTTCATACCGTCAATTTCTTCCTGATCTTATCAAGCACCGGGGTGAACATACAAGAGATCGACTTTCCGTAATAAAGACGGGCTCCAAGATAAGTAAAAGGGGGGAGTTTTCTTTGAATCCAATTGTGTTTGCAATAATGCGCTTTCTAGAAGTAGCAACTCGCTTGTGAACTATGAAAGAACTCTTACTCACATTAATTAACTGTCCAGATATAGTTTCATAACGCCAGAGAAATCCCATTAAATTATTAAGGCTACATCGAGTGCCATTAGTGAACACCAAGAAATCATCTGCATGGAGGAGATGAAATATTGGAGAACATGTAGCGGGAACCTGATAAGGAGTTGTACTACCATCTTCCAGAAGCTTGGTTAGGCCCCTACTGAGTGGTTTTTTGCTGAGGATGAATAACAATGGAGATAATGGATCGCATTGCCTTAGTCCTCGAGATGGAGTGAAGAATCTAGCTAAAACACCATTAATTTTGATAGAAAACCGTGGTGAAGAAATGACATTCTTAATAAGGGAAACCCTAGTATCTGCAAATCCAAAACCTTTAACACTTCTAACAACTAGCCCCATGACACCCTATCAAAAGCCTTTACCAAGTCTACTTTCATTATCACATTGGCACCTCGGGAACGCTTATTCAGATTATGAACGAACTCTTGAGCAAGCACGACATTTTCAGAGATCATTCTACTAGTAACAAAGCCACCTTGATTCATTATATTAATTTAAGTAAGAGCAAAATCAAACGGTTGGAAACTACTTTGGATATGATTTTGTATAATACCTGACATAAACTTACAGGTCTGTAATCCTAAAAAGTCTCGGGATCTTCAGATTTAGGCACCAAATGAATTATAGAAGTCCCCAAAGCATTATTCAGTTCTTTGCCCCTAAAAAATTCTCGAACTGTCAAAACAACATCTTCTACTAACATTGGCCAAGCATGAATAAAAATAGATGAAGTAAAACCATCAAGCCCCGGAGCAAAATCTTCTAAAATATCCTTAATTGCAATAAGAACTTCTTCATCAGAAACATCCTTCAAAAGCTTGTCATTATCAGATTTAGTTGCTAATCTTAGTATAAGAAATGCCATCTCCATGTAATCTATTGTAGAATTACCTTCAGCTTTGAGATGATTTCTAAAGTAATCGATTGCGGCTTCCTGCATATCATCTTGGTATGTGAGAATACCCGCCTCCGTATTGATACTATGAATAATGGCTTTCGACCTATTTTGCCTAGCAGAAGCATGGAAGAAGGCGGTATTCTTATCCCTACAAGATAACCATTTAACCAGTGACTATTGCCGATAAATCTCTTCTTGTAGAAGAAGTTTGTCTAACTCCCCTTTTAGAGCTATGAGATTAGCATCCAAAGTGTGATCAGATTGAACGATGTTTTTTAGTATAAGAATTTTGTCACGAGTTTCATTGATTTTCTAAAAAAAATATTCTCAAAGACAACTTTGTTCCAGAGTTTTAAATTAGCCTTTAATCTCTTCAGTTTATAAGCCACCCGAGCTAGTCCAAAAAGAGGGCAAGGTCTCGTCTAGGATTCTGTCACCATAGGGAAGAAAACCGAGTACTGAAGCCACATCCTTTGAAATCTTAAGCTCGCAGGCCCCCTGTTATTATCTTCCTCAATGCGTAGTAAAAGAGGAGCATGATCATAATGGTTTCATTCAAGATGTACCACCATACTGTCTGGAAAAGCAACCACCCAATTATGGTTGACAAGAGCTCTATTAAGACGTTCCTATAATAAAGAGCCATTTTTATTACGATGCCATGTAAATCGAGATCCTGTGAAAGGAACATCATACAATGAATTTGTGTCAATAAATTGCACAAAATCTTGCTTAGCCACACGCAAAATAGGTCTACCTCCAAGTTTCTCTTCATCAGCTTTCACAATATTAAAATCCCCTATCAACATGACACACAAATTAGTAGACAAGATTGGTGAAATGGATGACCAAAGAGTTCTCCCTAACAAATAATCTCATTTAGTATAATCCACCACCAACACTACAGAGACTCCTTTCCAATCTAAAGTAACTGCCAGAAATTGATTGGTAGCTCCTAGCAATGTAAAGCTTTGATTACCAAGCAAACACGGCCAAACCTTTCCTCCTTCATTTTCATTGGAGCGGACTTGGGAAAGGCCTAATTTTTTGGCAAAATGAGGAGCTTGGTTAAAAGTTAACATAGGTTCAAAAAAGGCTAAAAAAGAAATATTATACTTTTGATAAATCAATTTAATGTGGCAGGTTGTAGTTGCATTGCCAACCCCCCTAGCATTCCAAACAAGGAATGCACTCATCAAAAACATTATTGAGAAATATCTCTGAGCAGCAGGTCAGAGATGGAACTGAGCTTCCTATAATGTCGGTTGTTGGCTCTGATGTTTGTAGTATCAGAGTCTGAGTGGTAGGCCTTATCCCTCTCTAGTCGTGAAGTTTGATAGCCATCAGTCTGCCATGGAGCCTCTAAGTATAAAGTGTCAACTAAAGCAATAAAGGAGTTGCCTATAGGAATGCTCTCCATTTCTCAAGCGGGGATCATGTTTTGGGGTGAAGCCAAAGCTCTCCTTTTTACTGGAAGAAAATCCCCATTTAGCAAATCTCTTATTTCAGCAAGCAAATCTGCCTCTCCTGAAACTTTATTTAGAACCCTTTCTCCTGTGCAATTTTCCTGAGCCTGATTTTGTGCTTCTGTGGGTAACTTATTTTCCTGTCTGTCATCCGTTTAACAAACTCCTCTGTTGTAGGGTTGCAGTTAAGATTATAAATATTATCAGGGACAACCAGCACATGTTCATTAGCATCTTTCATGTTCTATTCCTTTTCTCCCTCTGCTAGGATATCCACTTTCAATCCTTTCAAATTATCAGGAGGTACTGCAGTATTTTTCATAAAGTATGTATGCTTGGAATCCTTGTAATATTGTTTATTCAATCTCTTACATTCAGCCTTCTCATGACCATGTAGCCGGCAATGCACACAATACTTAGGAGATCTTTCGTAAACCACCTCCTGCCAGAACCTTTCACCAATATCTGATACAATCCAGATAACATCATCCCTTGCTACTGAAATATCAATTTCTACACAGACTAGGTCCAGTAAACGTGATTGTTGGCGAGTCTGTATCCAAATACTTACCAAGGGATTTCACAATAGCTTACAGATAAGAAGGTATGCAGAAATTTAATGGAAGAAGAGGCAATCAAATCCAAACCGGAGTGACTGGGGACTCCTCTTTTGCGCTAAAATCCCTTGACCATTTGAATAGCTGAAAAAGAGAACCTTCAATAGAGTGAGAATCTCGTGTCCAAGCTTTTGAGAAATCCTCTACAATCTGAAGCTTAATTAGAACATGGCGCCTATCAATGAAACTAACAATTGGAATAGCTGATAGCCCCCATTTGGTGCTGATATGATGTCTAATAACATTCATTCGAGGGCGAGATTTTGAGAGCTTGGCATTGAGAGCATATTGCAAAGGAGTTTCTGATCGCTGTAGTTTGAGATGGGAAAATATCACTATGTGTTTCCCTTCCTCCCATTGTGGCTGTCTAATTGAAATTACAACATCCATCATCGGTATAGAGCAAAATCATGGTGAATAAGCGAAGAGAAAATGGCTGCTGCATATGAAATTGGGGTATCATGAGAAGGGGATTGGTTGTTCGAATTGGGTGGTGTGGGAGCTTTTCTATGGCCGGGAGGTTCAGCCATGGTGGCGGATAAACCCCACTAAGGGAGGTAGCGACAGCGGATCTAGGGCAGCCGGACGAATTTGGGAGAGGTGATGGTGGTTATTTTAGGTAAGGTTTTTTGCTTACAAACCTATTTACTATTAGACATCTATATACTTCCATTGAACGGATTCATTTTTGACTTTGTGAAATGGTATACAATGCATGAGGACTTCAATTCCATATATGAGGAATAGATAATTAACCTCATAAGTTTTAGGCTAAGATTTACTCTTTTAATCAAATCTGATTTCAGTATATTTCTACTCTAGAAAATCTGAAAGAAATTAAAGCTAGTATTCAATATCAATATGGAAAGTTAGGGGCATTTTGTTAGCCCCTTAAAGGTTGACATGCGCAATGGCATTAGCACACCTTGCCCTCATGTTGAAATTTTGCAGGCAAGTGTGTTGATGGTACACAATTTGGATCTCGGGAGCAAGACAAATGTAGGATTTAGCTTGTGGGCTTGTTGCTTCAGTTTGGCCAGTATCAAAGTTTTGACGAATGCCAGAACTTAGCAAGGCATGGACGGATCCAGCTTGTTGTTCAATGAACTCTAGTACAAAATTCGGGTGTACAAGACAAGCACATGTTTGACACATGTGCTGAGTAGTTGGTAGGAAATGGTATGGGAGGTAGTTTTCTAGTAGTTTTGGCCATAATGGGTTAGTTTATCTCTTTGGTAGTTAAAGGTGTTAATTGCATACAAATTTTGGTTATATATTTTAAGGTTCATGCTGATGAGACATTGGTGTGTTGTGTTCCTTCAATGTTCCTTTGAGTTCTTGTATTATTGTGGAGTAATAAAATGAGTTAGGTGTTTACCCATAAATATTCGCGTTCCTTTACATTACTGCCTTTATCTTGTGGAATTCGTTCTTTGTGTGCATTGTGGAAATTCGTGGGCAGACCGAGAGAAACCTCAATGCCATCATAGGCAAAAATTTGGCTAACTACTTTACCCCAAATTCGTCCTTGTGATAATTGGTATCAGAGCCCCGTTGTCGTTGTTACTGGGTTTCATATGCAAGCATGGCTGCAAGCCAAAATCTGAAGGATCGGGTTGTTGCGATGGAGAATTTTGTTGCTGCTTCTATGAATGACAGTGCAGTCAGTTTGGCAGCACAAATCCATGCATATACTGTTGTGCACACAAAATTAAGGGCACAATTCGAAGAGTATGCCAGCGGGGTAGACAAAAGGCGATTTTCATTCATGAAAGATTTGTTGATCTTCCTGATAACATAAATGCTCGATTTGATGCCCTTGAGAATTGAAAAACGGGATAAGAAAAAAAAGGTCGAGGATCCAAAACCGAAAGATGGTGTCAGTCCCAACTTAAATCAAAAAGTTTTAGTGGCTTTTTCATTTGCAATGGTCCTCATCATGTTAAGGATTGTCCAAAGAGGGAGAAACTGAATACCATAAGGCTAGAAAGCGATGAAGATAACTCAGATGATGCCCCATCTAGATTTAATCTATTACAACTCGTAAATGTCATCAATACATTGCAGTGTAGCTTGATGTATATTTAGGTTATTGTTGATGGTAAAGAAGTGTTGGCAACGATGGACATGGGTGCTGCCAACAACTTTGTAAGTTCAAAGATAGTAGAGAAGGGCTAATTAGAACATAACGTCCTTACCTTTCGCTGTTATTATGGAAAACGTCTTTACTTTTCATTTTTTGGCATTTTCACCCTTATTTAAACTTTTTTATTGCACAAAAGGTTATTTTCATCCATTTTCTCAATTAAAATCTATAAAATGATGAATATATCATTATGTTTAAATAAAAAATAAAGAACTTATTGTAACCATAGTCCCAATTTTTTTAAAAAGGTGTAAACGAATTCCAAATAAATTATGAAAATGAAAATTAGCACATAATGTCCTTACATTTCACTATTATTATTAAAGCCGTCCATACCTTTCATTTTTATTTTTATTTTTTATTACATTTCCACCCTTAATTACTCCTTTGGTTGCGTAAACCAGCATTTCTATCAATTTTCTCAACAAAAAGTTGTGAAATGACAAATATGACCTCGTATTTAAATAAAGAATAAAGAACTAAATGCAACCATAGTCCCAACAAATGAGTCACAAATAAATTATTAAAAAAATAGAAATTTAAAAAGTTCAAACGAGTCCAAAATAAATTATTAAAAAACTAATTTCCTTTATTTTCTTTTTTATATTTAAATGGGTTTTTATTGAGAAATTGGATAGAAAAATATGGTTTGCACAATCAAATGTGTAATTAAGGGTGAAAATGTAAAAAGAAAAAAAAGGAAGGTATGGACGTTTTCATAACAATGGTGAAAGGTATAGACATTATGTGCTAATTACTATTTTAATAATTTATTTGAAACTCATTTGTACTTTTTTTAAAAAAATTGGGAGTATGGTTGCAATTAATTCTTTCTTTTTCTTTTTGTTTTATTTTAACAGAAGGATATATTCGTCATTTCACAGCTTTTAATTAAGAAAATAGATGAAAATGACCTTTTTGCTTAATAAAATGTTGAAATAAGGGTGAAAATACCAAAAGATAAAGATAAAGACACTTTCCACAATAATAGGGAAAGGTAAAGACGTTATGTACTAATTACTCGTTGAGAAACTGGGTTTAAGCATGACTCAGGTGACTACGAAAATTAAGGCAGTAAATTTTGCAGCACAACCTATGGAGGGATCTACTGTAATCAACCTTCATGTGGGTGAATGGGAGGGAAGGTTTTGTGGGTGAATGGGAAGGAAAGTAGAATCTGATGATTATTCCCGTGGATGATTTTGGTTTGATCCTTGGTATTTATAAATTATGTGCTAAACTAGGAACAAATTGAACATTGTGCAGAAGTTTACTTTACCATGGCTAGTTTTGATTGTTACTATGTCTTTTCATTGAACATGATTTTCTTTATTATCTCTAAGCTTGGCATTCATTTTTGAATCTCATCGAGCTCTTTGAATATCGCCTTCATGCCAACATATGATTGGAGCAGCCACTATCTACAAACCACACATCACCTGAAACTTCATTAGTGTCATAATGGGCCATGAATAACTTACTTTCTTTATCAATTTCTTCTACATAATTCGCTTGTTTCTCCTTGTACCAGCAATCTGCTCATACATGCCCGAACTTCTTGCAATGATGACATTGGATGCCACTTTTGTAGCCATTTTGCTCATTGGTGGAGTACCTTTGCTCAAAATCTTTGCCTCTACCTTGGCCATAACTTTTTCCACGAAATGCACCTATGCCATGCCCTCTTCCTCTTGTCTTATCAAATTCTCTAGAATTGATTATCTCCCTCTTCACTTGAAATACTTTCTCTTCATATTTTTATATGCCTGTTTATCCTTACCTCATGAGCTTGCAAAGAACCCATTAATTCGTCAAACGAAAAATTCGACATGTCTTTGTAGTTCGCAATTGCAGCTACAACATGAAGACAAAATAACTGATTAAACCTCATTTTACTAGTAATTGACACCACTCTAGATTAAAAAAAAACCCTGCACTGATTCATTGTCTTTCATGAGCAAAATTTCAAACTCACGCCAAAAAGTTTGGAGTTTCACAACTATTACTTCAATGGGCCTTGAAACTCAGTTTGCAAAATTGTCTATGCTTCCTTTGAAGTGGTAGCAGTTGCAATTCTGAGAAAACAGTCTCATGAACTTCTTGTTGGATGAAAAACAATGCCTTTGAGTCCCTTTCTGTTTTCCCTCGGTCGATTTTCTTCATCTGGATTAGCAAACCCATTTTCTAATAAGTCCCGGAGATCTTAAGACTTAAATAGGTCTTCATTTTGATGCTCCAACACTCATAACTCTCTCCTATAAAAATAGGGATGGTGGTATGTGAAATGCTCACTGAATTTCCATTTGAAGCCATAGTGTTTCTGGCTTTCTCTCAAATATTGTACTTCACTGGCTCAAATGAATTTGAACTTAGCTCTGATACCATAAATGTTTGGAATTTAGAGTAGTAGAGTATTAAAAAGGAAATTGTAGAGAGAAAATAACATTTAGAAATGCAGAAAATGCGAGTTATCTCCTGCACATTTTATTCCAGAGCTGAAGGTGCCTATATATAGGCTTACAAGCAAACTGAAAAGCCAAAAAATCTCAAACATCGGATATTATTGCCACTACTTTCAAACTTAATTTACTAACCAAAACAAATAATTAAGGAGCAAGAATCTGCAGATAAAAACAAATATGAAAGAATAAGTCAAATTTGAACAATTTGTGAATCAACCTTCGACACTATATCTACTACAACTTGAAAACTCGAAAGACTTTCATATGTCAAGACATGATATTAGCTGAGTGAAAATCAATCAGTGGAAGTATTTGACTTGTATGGTTATGCTACCCATTGTTACTAGTGATCAAACCAATTCTAATGAAGAAACAACAGGTTCAAAAATTAAGGAAGCAACTGGGTTAAAAAAATGCAACTCATTAACCAAGTGAGCTTATATCATCTTCAACTCAAAAAAATCATTGAAGATCCACTAGACAAACACGTCTCTGAAGAAATTGAAGGATTTCTTTACTTATCATGCAACCTATCATCTCAAACAGATACATTTGGCTTATAACAATGTAAGTTCGATTCATTCTGCTTTACTTATTGCCATATCAAGAAATTATGAGCCAAAAACGTTCAAAGAAGTAACTCCAATCAAGTTTGGAGAAAGATTATAAAAAAAAAAAAAAAGAACTCCAGGAACATAATAAGAACCATAAATGAGACTTTCAATTGCTCCTTGGAAAGGAAACTGCTACTTGTCGGTGGATAAACAAATTAAGTAGGAGTTTGGTAGGTGAAAAGGCCCAAATCACACGATATTAAAACAAGATCCCACAAGTTATTAACAAAACAGAAAGTAAATTTTCAAAAATTAAAGATTGAGTACAAAGTGTTATTTCGGCCTAAGCCTGGAGGTTCGGCGATCGGATCTAACGCCTACATCCCCTATTGAGCATCCAAATAATGGATATTCGCTTGGTTGCACTAATAAGCCCAAAATGGCAACAGGTTACAAATTGTTCTTCCCAATACAAGAGAAAAGCACAAGACACTTATCTCTTCACAAAAACTGCAAATCAACAAAGAAATCACTCTAGAAACCCTTCAACAGCCAACTGAAAATCGCGACTGCAAGAAACCTTTTTATTCTCACAGCAATCATTCAGATCAACATATTATAGAGGCTAACAACTAATATGATCTCAGTTTACAAGTTCATAATGAGAGATGAAGAACACGAAGAATCAAACCCTAATCTAAAGAAAAGGACACTCTTAGAAGAACTTAGAAGACGAAGAACTAAAAAGCCAAGAACCAAGTGAAAATATCTGATACTGTGCACGTATATATATCTAACATCAATAAAGCATAGGTCCAAGGGCCAAAAATAATTCACAAGTCGACATCTCATAAAAGTGCATCACTAAAGAAAACACGTTCAGCAGAAACACGAGTTTAAGCCAAATTTGGGAGCACATCATAGATCATAGGTTCGAGCCTCAACAATCTCCACCTTACTACCAAAAATTGGGTTAATAAGTGCAACCAGGAGCAAACATCACAAATCATTTTTCATTTGCTCCAAGTACCTGTAACATCACATAGTATCAATAGACAACAACTTCAAACAGTTAAGAAACTTGTTTAAAGGTATTATCTTAGTTCACATAACTGAGGGGTTAAACTGGGATCGAATGTTACCAATCTTCAGAATCCCTTAAGATACAATATCCATAATAAAGTGATAATTAATGTCTATATGTTTAGTCCTATCATGAAACATGAGATTTTT
>CAIGRF010411988.1:22226-33409 GCA_903798235.1 Fraxinus ornus
CTCACAACATTATCAGATAAGTACAAGAAAATAGTACTCCATGCAACCTCTTCAAGTTCAATTTTCTTAACAAGAAGTAAGTCTGCAGGCCAACTATTATCAAGAGCCTTAGCAACTCTCATTTGCATTAAAATTGCTTTCATCTTTTGACACCAAATATTAAATCACATTTACTATCAAATTGTGGAACTTCAAACTTAGCAGAGGCCATGTTTGAAGAGAAAAATTATTCACAACAGCAGGTTTATAAACACAGTATCACACTTAGTAATACAAAATTCCCAAGTTTCAATCACAATCAATGGAACATGTAGAGCAAACTCAATTAAAGAACACAACAGAGATCAAAATGTCTATGTTTCGTAGACTTCTCCAATAGGATCCTCCATATACACCCTCGTACTGGATTTATCTCAAATTCCCAAGATCTCGTACGAGTCTTTGGACAAAAATTAGTCTCCATGGGGTTTTGGTATATGGTAGATCAAGGGACAAATCGAGAAACCCTAGTTATAAAACTTTACAGAAAATGAAAAAGATCTCACCCAGGGAGTTTACAAGAAACTCGAAATCTTTAAGGAGTACTTAACATCAGTTCCAACAATTCTTGATTTGCAATAGATTGAACACTTTATGCGAAGATCCAAGTATCTTGCTCTCAGTCTAGGGCTCTGATATCACTGAAAAGGTCCAAATCACACAATATTAAAACAAGATCCCACAAGTTATTAACAAAACAGAAAGTAAATTTGTAGAAATTAAATATTGAACACAAAGAGTTATTTTGGCCTAAGCCCCGGAGGCTCGACGACCGGATCTAACGCATACATCCTCCGTTGAGCATCCAAATAATGGATATTCGCTCGATTGCACTAATAAACCCAAAATGGCAACAAGTTACAAATTGTTCTTCCAAATACAAGAGAAAAGCACAAGACACTTATCTCTTCACAAAAACTGCAGATCGATAAAGGAATCACTCTAGAAACCCTTCAATAGCCAACTGAAAATCGCGACTGCAAGAAACCCCTTATTCTCACAACAATCACTCAGATCAACATATTACAGAGGCTAACAACTAATATGATCTCAGTTTACAAGTTCATCATGAGAGATGATGAACACGAAGAATCAAACCCTAATATAAAGAAAAAGGGCACTCTCAAAAGAACTTAGAAGACGAAGAACTAAAAAGCCAAGAACCAAGTGAAAATATCTGATACTATGCACGTATATATAGCTAACATCAATAAGGCACAGATCGAAGGGCCAGAAACATGCAGCTGAGGTCCAATTGGATTGAAACCATCCATTTAATTGTTAGTTGACCAATAAAATCAAAATTTGATCAATTTTAACCAAATTGAAAGGAGCAAAATTGTAACTTTAGAATTACCACATTAAATAAGTAAAAAGGTAAAAAAAATGGAAAAATAGAAAAAAGGTTGTCTCATCCAAACCCCCCCCCCCCCTTCGCACAGTCACCAGTAACGTCGGCATCACAGCCATTTGACCGGCCAGACATAGCCATCGAAGGTGGTGGAAAAGGCGCAAACAGAGATGGTGGAGGCAAACTGTAAGGAAGTGGAAAGAAACCAAAGAAATCTAAATTAAATAAAAGTTAACATTTAATTTTAATAACATATTTCATGGAATCCATAACTGTTTTAACTTTTATCAAAATGTACTAAAAATTTGATTTTAATCTCCACTAAACCGGGGCAAAATCATAATAAATTTGAATTTCGATAACATGCTAATTTTAAAAATTCTCTGATAGTCGTACGCTAATCGAATCTATAAATTTCTTTTATCATCTCAAAACTTATTTCGAGAACTACATTATGGGCATATCGAATAGTCCAAATAGATATCGAAAATAGTTAAACGTGAGTTTTAAAGAAAAAAGTCTGACTCGCATTTTTTTAAAAAAAATTAATTATTTCATTAACAAAAAAATTAATTATTTCATTAACATTTACTATTTTTGCGATACAAATTTCTCAATATAATTTTCATCATTTTATTANGAATATGACATAATTTTTTTTCGAAAGTTTACATCCGAAAAAGTTATATCCCTTGTAAATTTTCAGATGTAAAATTACATGGGGTATGATTTTTTTGGACGTAAATTTTCGATTGTAAAATTTCTCCAAACTTCTTCTGCGTCCGCCCCTGTCTGCATATTATGGCTTCTAGGAGATGATCTTGTTACTAGAATCGAATCCAAAATATTGATTTTTTTTCGAGAAAAAGGAGGGATTATACAAGAACTCTCCCAAGATTTTTTTTCCCCCAAAATTCTTTCTTCAAGAATGTAGGGGAGAGAGATAATTGACAACGATTGGTCTACTAGGCACATAGATTTGTCTACTGGCCAACCACCTTCGATGGCTATGACCGGTCGGTCGGCTAGCGGTGATGCCAACATTGTCGGTGGCTGTGGAAAAGGGGTGGGGGTGGGGGTGGGGGTTTGGAAGAGAAAACCCTTTTTTTTTTTTCTATTTTTGGTTATTTATTTATTTATTTAATGCGGTAATTCTAAAGTTACAATTTTATCCCTATTTATTTAGTTAAAATTCATCAAATTTTGATGTTATTGGTTAACTAACGGCCAAATGGATGTTTTCCATCCAATTGGACCTCGGCTGCATATTTCTAAAAGGTTAGGGACCTTTTTTTGGCATAAATTGAAGGTTGGGATAAAATTTACAAAAATTGAAAATGTTAGGGACCGCTGTTGCAATTTTCCTTTATTTCAATTATATATTTTCCTTCTAATTGAACCGTCATGCATTGCGTGGATATTGAATCATATGATTTGCTGCGTCTTTTATGGATCTTTAGTCAATAATATACACTCAGTTCCCAAGAAGTCATCACATTATCACCGTACATCCATCAGTACATCACGTAAATTGAGATCTAAGTCATTTAATTGGATTCCCATCTTAATAAATTATTAATCCATTCTTTCATTTGACTATATAATTTCACTTCTCATCTGTTCTTTCAAGTCACTCCCAGTTCAATAGAAGCATAAAAATGTCCAAGTTCAAGACAATTTCTTGGATATATTTTCTTGCATTGATCATGATCATTGAATTGATGTTATCTCCTCCTGGAGCATTAGCATACAATGTGGTTAGATTTGGAGCCAAAGGAAATGGGAGAACAGACTCAACCTTGGCATTTCTCCGGGCATGGATGGCAGCGTGTAGCTCGGTTAGACCATCGACATTATCAGTTCCTCGTGGTACATTCTTGATAAGATCAGTCACATTTACTGGTCCATGCAGAAACAGCATTCAGTTTGCAATAATTGGAAAACTTGTTGCTCCTGATAATTATTATGCCATTGGGAACTTGGGATACTGGATTCAGTTTCATAAAGTCAGTAGGTTATCAATTGTCGGAGGAACGATCGACGCCAAAGGAGCCCATTACTGGTCATGTCGAAGACATGGACAAAGTTGCCCTCAAGGAGCAAGGGTACAGTTCATTCTTGATCAGTACTAGTACTTTATGTCTATAATAATTTCACGTGTTCACTCGGTTCTAGTAACATTTTTTCTTTAATCTGAATGCAGTCGATATCGTTGCAGTGGTGCAACAATGTACTGGTTCGCGGTTTGACATCGTATGACAGTCAGATAATGAACATTGCCATTAACCGTTGCAATAATGTGAAGATACAAAATTTGAAAATAATTGCGCCAAGTGGAAGCCCCAACACTGATGGCATTCATATCGAGTACTCAATGGGTGTGACAATCAAAGACAGCATAATTAAAACAGGAGATGACTGCATATCACTTGGTCAAGGCTCCATGAACGTATGGATTGAGAAAATTGGATGTGGCCCTGGACATGGCATCAGGTAAACAAGACTATTCTAGGAGCCTAGAAAGTGATGTCAATCGGGCATGACCTCTTCGACCCATAAACCCGTTGCACTCTACGATGGTCTTTACATAGGTGGGCATCATTCATGGGTCGACCGGTCGTTGACTGGTCCAGTAACAACCCGAGTCTGGCAGCCTATCCGAAATCACTAAATCTATGGCTCTTGTTGCAAAACTAATTAAGTGGATTCATTAACTCCTTAACATTAATTCTATCTATTTTCCCTCAAAGTGTTGGCAGCTTAGGTAACAGTTTCAATGAAGATGGAGTCCAAAATGTGACTGTGACGAATTCTGTTTTCACAAAGACACAAAATGGTGTGAGGCTGAAGTCATGGGCTAGGCCTAGTATTGGCTATGCAAGGAACATTGTCTTTAAAAACCTCATCATGAGGAATGTTGGCAACCCTATTATCATCGATCAAAAGTATTGCCCAAATAATATATGTCCTCGTCAGGTACGACGACATAACAACTCGTTTCTTCATAGTATTATCCAATCTCATCATTTACTGATTAGCAAACATGTTAATGTGGTCACCTAGTACGTTCAACATACACGCATGTGAACACGCTAAATCGACTAAGTTTGATGCCGAATTTCTATACTGTTTGCAGAATTCTGGAGTTAGAATTAGTCAAGTGACGTTCAAAAACATTAAAGGAACATCATCTACACAGGCAGCAATGATATTTCGATGCAGTTCGAGCAATCCATGCTCTGGAATCAGACTGCAAGACATAAAACTTACGTACATAAATCGTTTGAGAAGACCAACACTAGCATATTGTGAAAATGCAAGAGGATCCAGCAACGGCAAAGTTTTTCCCAAAAGTTGCTTGTGATAAAAAGGATTTTGCACGACGGGCATTTGGAAAGTAATTTTGACATGTTTGGTAAGTTAAACTCTACAATTGATATTTGGACTAAAAAAAAAAAAAAAGTCAAAATCTAGTACTACATACCAAACATGTCAGTTACTTGTCACTTTTATATTTCCAAACTTTCATGATTTGTACGAAGCAGTATAAGGAGATGCTCTTAATGTTTCAATTTTAATGAATTGTCAACATGAGACTAAAACTTTGCGGACAGTCTATGTTTTTATTATATGAAAAATTCGTACAACCATATAAAATTTCACTCACCCAAACTTTCAAGTACTGCAGGAAAAATAATACCCTAACTTTATAGCGCCCACCAATTTCTATCATTTAATCAATCTACAAAAGAGAAGAAGAAAAATCAGACGTTAGACTTATATTTTTTTCCTCAGAAAATTCTCTTATTATGTCCCACAACAAAAGAAAAAATACGTCTATATAATAAATAAAATACGTGTTAAGGACCCAAAATTTTTCTCCAATTCGATTGATCAACGGAGACTGCCCATTTGATTCCTTTTCACACTGTGATTAAGAACTGTAATTTCGTAGAAGGACACGCCACCCGGCAAAAGAAATCCAAAGGCAAAAGGCAACCTTAAATGGTCACATTTTTTATTCATATTTATAATACAAGTCCTTATAAGTTAAGAATCTCTGATGCAACAATCCTAATAATACGACGGCGTGGTAGTAAATTAGCATGTCACACGATGATTACGTCAAAGATCTATTATAGTATGACTACAAGCTAAGCAAATTTTCATCAATTTAGAAGATAAAATTTGATATATTGGAAAATTCAAATTAAATTTAAGTTCAATGACCAAATTGAAACAAAATTGAAGTTCAATAATCTAATTTAATTAAATTAAAGTTTAGTGACCCAATAAAGGTTTCGCTTAAAGTTTAGTATCGCAAATGAAATTACCCATTTATGTTACCATATTGCAAAATTTTATTAACAATATTAATCTTCTAGATTGTGACACTTATATTATAATAAAATTAATATATTTCTTGGTTTACATCAATAGAAAGAAAAATGTGAATGGTTATTAAAATCAATTCTTAACCTGAATGTGAATTTTGTGTTTCTTGATTCTTGAATGGTTCCATGATTATTCATTTTCATGTTATGCAATTCACATGCTACATGTAGTCTATTCTTGAATTCAAGAACCTTTTGTTTAGATTCTCAGTAGTTCATATTTATCCTGAATAGTTTTTGTATAACTAGAAAAAATCCATATTATTTGTTTCGACTTGCCATAAAAGAGATCCTAATGGAATAAATACTACGAGTCATTTCAAATTATTATGTTCAATTTCAATAAAATAATATAGTCCATGTCACATAGAGGATGGCGATGATTATAGGGGTTTATGGTTCATAGAATCTCATCTCATAATTTACGGTCTATATAGAATTAATTATCGAATTGTGAAAGGTTGATGTTATAAGAATGGGATGAATATAAAAAATTGTGTGGATGTATCGACCCAAAAAAATAAAGGAGTCAAGGGTGAAAAGGTTTAACCGAGATTGAATCGGGGTCAAACCGGAGGTAATAAATAAATATTTATAAACATTTAAATTTTATTTTCACAACAATATATAATTAAATTTTTACACCATCAATTCAAAATAAATGTATGTTTTTTAATATAAATTTAATAATTTTTAATTTGTTAGATCACTTAAAAACTGATTTCAATTTTACTAAATAATTTGTAAGATTTAAAAAAATGTTTAGCAATATATAGAAATTGAGTAATTTAATTTTATAGTCATGCACCATGTAGCCATAAATAATATTGAAAATTGTGATTTATTGAAGTTTGTCAATCCTACGTTGAAAGTGTATTTTATTAATTTTTTTCAATCCCACATTGGAAGTTTATCAATTATGAGACTCAAGAAATAGTTGTAAAAGAGCTCCATAGGTAAAAAAAAAAATGGGTAAATGAGTTTCCATCTCTAAGGCGACCTTTTTTATTTTATATTCATTTATTTTTTAAAAAAAAAATTGAAAACCGGTCCAAAAAACATGACCAGTTTCCGGTTTAATTGACTGATTTTTCGATTATTTGATCGGTTATTAATTAATTGGTTATTTTAGTATAATAGAACCGAATGTTGTTCCAGTTCCTGATTTTATTGGTTTAATCGGCCGGTCTAGTTCGATTTTATAAACATTAGGATATATAGTATTTAAAGGAATGAATTTAATAATAATAATAATAATAATAATAATATTGGAATGTGACGTGAATAAAAATAGTAATTTTTTTTAAAATTTTAAGAGGAAGGGATACAGGGTGTGCTAGATATATAATTATCGTGAAGGTAAATAACGACTTCTTAATTAATATTAAGAATTAAGATAGATGTACAGAATATAATTGACAGAAGTTTTATCTATCTTACAAGGGTGAGCCCCATGCGAAACCCATGTTAATAAAAAACTGCCAAAAAATTTCACCCCACCCACCCCTATTGTGAGGTATCGGTGGGGGTTCTATGAACCCTCATCTATACCTCAAGTAGTGTTCTAATATTAATAATATTGAATAAACTGGTCAAACATAGTCTTGGTAAATTTGTTATCTTTGTTTTGACAATTCTGACATTTTTTTGGTGGGCGTAAATGATTTATAGCAAGTCAAACTTCTTTATCTACTGAATTTTAAAGTCGGGAAAATTACAGCCACGGTACTAAATCTTTCAGATTTTTGCAGACTTTGCCCAAACTTTTATTTTGTGCGATGTTGTGAGCGCCATTACTCTCAAGGCGTCGTTGTCGTGTGTGGAGTGAATGTTGATGTTCACAGCGTTGCACCAACGATGACCTTTCGATGGTAGTGTGTGATAAAGAGAGAGGAGAAAAGGGAGAGGATATAGATAAAGAGAGAAGAAAATGATTAGGGTTTTGGAAAGTGAAATGTGGTTGGGGTGGTTGGGGGTCGGGATGGGGTGAGGTGAGGTGGGTATTTATATTAATTTAATTTTATAATATTATTATTAATATTAAAAATTTGAATTATCAATTGATTTTTGAATAAAAACTTTTAAACATGATTTTTGAATTGAAAAGTTAAAAAATATGCGTGAGTGTAATTTTCACTTAATATATATAGCTCATCTAAGCATTGTAATTGTGTATTATATCTTCGTTTTTTCCTGGTATCTCGAACGGATAAGTTTACTATTGCATCCTTGCCTACTCTAGTAAAAACCCATTAATAGCCAAAGTATCCGTAAATTTAGATTTTTAATCATTTCAAAATATATTTAATTTAACATAATAAAAAATCAAGTACGATCAATTATCATGCCTAATTCATCATTAAACATAATTAAATAAATAAAAAAAAGACGTCTGATAAAATGCTTCATGTACAGAAGCAAAACCAACAAAAATGCAACAGATCACTCACACATGTGGATCCCGAAGATTTTTTTTCCATACACAGTGGGGCCACTCCTTGTGAGTATTCTGGTGGTTTTCTGTGGATTTGCTTCTATACAACTGGAATTATTGAAACGTCTAAAGTATTCATCATTATCACTTTAAATTAGATTATTGATCTATTGCCACGTCCAACTCAATATGCGTCATTGCTTAACTAAACTTCCAAAGTTGAAAACGTAATGTTTGATTCAAGTATGGAAAATTCAAAGCTTAAGTCACATATAAATTAAAACATGTCAAGATTGAGAGGCCTACAGTTCACCTCAAACCTTGGTATACAGATTTTAATCATCAACAGTTACAGTCTATTGCTAGTTGAAGAAGTTAATATGGCTGATGAGTCAAGTGCCAGGTATAAAAACATTATTATCGAAGCCAAGCGTCTTATGAACACCTTTCCTATATGCATCCTGGAGCACTGCAACGGGCGTACGGTGCGGCACATAGACTTGCTAGGCACGCATGGAATATTAAAGACGTCCAAATATGGTGGCATAACTGTCCTGATTTCATTGTAAATGTTGTTTATCATGACAAACATTTTTGTAATCGGGTTTGAGGTTTATGCCTCTGTTTCAACGAAGCAAGTTTTTTCTATCAAAAAAAAAAAAAAAAACGTCAAGATTGTAGCCTCAATGATATAGTTAAAATTTTTATTTTTTTTTATTTTTATTTTTTTTTAATAATTGTATCTTTTAGTTATGCATCATTTTCACTTAAATTACACGTTTTTTGATGTATCGCATGTTTATGCGTGCATGTATCTTACTGCTTTTCTAAGTCCTAACGAAAAAAAGTCCAATTCAAATTGAAGATTTCTTTATCACGAAATCTTTTTTGAACTAATCTCTGGGCATGTTTCATATTTACATATGAATGTTACGATGATTCGACTATAGATTCCTATTAAATATATTGAATACATCAATTGTCTATCCTCGTGTTGACATTAAAAGCGGAGAAGAACATACAATCCTTGTCTTTCAATAGTATTATTAAGATTAAAGAGTTGGAAGTCAAAAAGAAAAAACTCATTGTTTTGGAAGTTCTTATATATAGATGTGAGCATGCACATTACTTTTTTTTTTTTTTTCCTTAGTGATCTGTATATTATACATTTTTTTTTTTTTTTCAAATCTTTCCCATTTATGGTACCAAAGACATTGTACAATCAAACATATGAGTACCCCTTCGGGGTAGCCGAGTTGATGGAGCAGGTGAATGTAAAGACCGAAGATCACGAGTTCGAATATCTTGCCAACACTTCTTCGGTCGAACTCGTCGCACTGGGCTTGCCTAGTGCGGTTTACTTCTCTTGTGTGGTTTGCAGGCTACTACACATGGAACGGTGTTTACCTAGTGCGCACTCACAGTGGTCGGTGTTTCGCCCCTTCGGGGTGGTTAGGGCTCCGCGGTGGGTAGCTGTTGCGGGTTCCTACATAAAAAATAAAAATAAAAATATGAGCATATTTGGTTGAGCTTAAAAATGTAAAAGTTATTTTTAATTTTTTTTTTTTTGTTGAATATAATTTTTAGATTTACCATTTTATTGAAATAATATTTACTTTTTCGAAGAGCAAGTCAAAGGAGAATTTTAAGCATAGCCAAACATATTACGAAAGATATGAAATTATTCGTATATTAGTATGACTAATTACTTTTTGTTAGTTATATTTTCAAACTCGTGCATTGCACTATGAGGAAAATTAAAAGTTTTGAAATATTACAAAAATATCTATTAACAATATGATTAATGTCACCACTAAGGTCAATAGTTGGAAAATTTACAAGAACACAAATAATTGTAGTTGTAATTAGAATGTCACCTCTAACATGTGTTGGTGAAGTGTTCATACAACTCCTCGTGAATTACATTTCTCTCTTCGTTCGATATGCTTTGTCTTTCTTATTAAATACAAAGAACAATATATTTTCCTTTGTTCTTTGGTAATCTTATCTCCTTCCTCATTTTTCAACACAAAGTTTACATTTTTTTGTAACGAAAGTCGTATGTTTGTGGATCACAAAAAGTATTAAACCCCTGTTTGGTGGGATTAAAATCAAGGTTTTAATCTAAGTCAAAATTATCAATTAATTTTAACTCGACACGTTTCATTAATTGTTATCAAAATCTACTAATATTTTGATTTTAATCCCTACTAGGAAGGGGCTAAGATATTTTAATAAAATGATATTTTTTATTGTTTTTCATGATTTTTTTTTAAAAAAGAGCAAGTTATTTTTCAGACGAGGAACACATTTTTATTCCCCACCTTGAGGTCAAAGCATATTCGGAAAAGTGTTTATTAATCAATTTAAATTGTAGATAAATGAGTTATGAATATGTGGATAATACTTTTGAGTTTCTCAAAATATGTGGATAAGAAATTACTTGAATTTTATAAATAAATTATAAACATGAATTGTAGATATATATATAAGCCTCCGTTTGGTGCACATTATATTTCAAAAGAATGCATTTTTTTGGTTGATGTGATGGAGAATATGTGGTTGAAAAAAAAAGTTATTAATGTAATGGAAAATATTATTTTATTGGAGAATGTGTGGTTGAAAATGAGTAGATGAATGAGAATGAAAATAAAATGTGGCCCAAACAGGGACTAAATGAGTTATGAGTAGGGATGGCAAAAAAATCCGTTCAACTTGATACCCGTGGGGCCCCGCCCCAAATGGGGCGGGGATTACCCGCCTAACAGAGTAAACGGGGCGGGGGCGGGGCGAGAGTCATTAACCCGAAGTGGGTATGGGGCGGGTATAGGAAATATAGTCCCCGCCCCGCTACCCGCCCCATTTAAAGTTAATTTCAAATTTAAGTATTTTATCAAAGAAAAATAATAAATTTATCATCATTTTTAAAGAGAACATAAGTTGTTTTTAACAAATTAGTAAAAAA
>CAIGRF010411995.1:7796-28868 GCA_903798235.1 Fraxinus ornus
GAGAGAGAGAGATAGAGAGAGAGAGATTGCAATTAGGGTCTTAGTTTTGTGGGTAAGTTATTTGGAAAGTAAGATGAATAGGTCGTGAGAAGAGTGAGTTAGGGTTTGTTTTGTAGTGAAGAGACAAAGACATGTTTTATTTAGTAAGATATGCAAGATAGCAAAACCAGATATGAAACCAGTTAAGTGCGAAAAGTCACGTGACATAAATGAGCAGTGGATCTCATTCTCTCTTTTAAGAGAGGGTAGAAATAACCAGCTTGTTAACTTCTATTTTTTTTCCAATTGATCTTTATTACGTATCTGTTGTGGTGGTGTTTTGAATTTGATAGTTTAAAACTAGGGTTGTATGTAATTTCCACTATTTGAACTCTCTTTCAATCGTTGGGTTGTCCAAAGGTTGACTGTATTAGATATCTAAAGAACCCATAAAGTATATGGGTCAGTCTATATAATTTTCCTTTCATTGTGTATGTATTAAGCCCCAGCCCAACCCAAAGCACTAACATAAACATCTTATTTTCCTGAAGCAAAAATTCCAGCAGCAACCAAACGAAAAGAAGATGAAAATCATCGAGTCGCCATTAATTGAGCTGCAGGTTCTTGAGGCTGATGCGCGTTTGTTTATTCAACAAGACAACGACTCGATGCTTGTCGGCACCTCCGTCTTGCCGTGCTCCTTGGTCCTCATCAAGTTTGTCGAGCTTAGACAGCTAATTTTAAATTCATCTTGATTGGCTTGATCTTATTAGGGACTTTGATTTCTACAACACAAAAAGTTAATTCTCTCTTTACTAACATTATAGATCCCCATGGATGGAGAAAGAAAAGAGTAGGAGAATCAGGTTGCACTCATGTAACAACAAAGGCACCTATAGACGAGTAGGAGACTCATTGAACTGTACATTTGATTTAAGTGATCACATGCAACTTATGGATGTTTTGTTCATAGTCACCAGCTAGAAGATCGATTATGTAAGTTTTGAGCTGAATGGTCCATTGCATTATCTCTGCTCTATATTTGAGTGTGTAGGTGTCCAACCTTAAGAGGCCTCGAATAAAAAAGCGGACCCGTCCCAAAGTGAATAAAGAGGCTTGATCGTTGTCATTTGGAAGCATCATCATCAATAGATTGAAGGAATGTCCCCCAATGACATTAGCAACCACCTTTACAACCAAATATGGGAATGTGTCATCCTTCACATCAGTATCGACATGTTCACTAATCAGGAGAAAACTGTGATTGCCTAAATTGGAGACAATGATAACTTAGATCATACATTACGATCTAGGTGCAATTATGGTCCACCTTACCGAGTTCTTCAACCAATGAGATTCATTTGAATAGGGAGGTAACATGTATTTCAACGATGAACTCTATATCTTGACAAGATAAATAATGACAAGCTCATGTATGGAGCTTATATAAAGAAGCAAGGCCTAACTAGAGGGACTGGGCTAAGCTATTCCCTATCATATACTACCAAATACCATTTGATGAAATGTTCTTTACTAGTATTCTAGCGAAAACACACTTTCAATTCATTCGAATCCTCGTAAGTTGATATGAAATTGTCAAATCAGTTTTAATCATCAACAAAGTGTATCAAAGGTTGACAATTGCAAGAACATAATTTGAAATAAATTAAGGTCTCATGGCACTTAAAAAAATTATAAGTATGCAATAACACCCTCTTCATTTGACTTTATAACTTGTTCGAATTATAAGTATGCAATAAAGCCCCTCTTCATTTGACTTATGCAATAACGCCCTCTTCATTTGACTCTATAACTTGTTCGAATTATAAGTATGCAATAACGCCTTCTTCATTTGACTCTATAACTTGTTCAAAATAAGTGTCCAAAAGCATGGTAACTTCTTGAGTTTATAAGATCAAGTTACTATAATTCACAGCTCAAAAGTCACTACAAAATGATAAATAAGTAGACCACCCATACAAATTTTCCTTTTATTTAATTAATTACAAATGAACATGTAGAGCATGCTCGAGGCCCATTTTTCTCTGGAATGTATTTTGTAGTATTTTGACGGAGAATATGCGGTTAAAAAATAAGAAATTTTTTTAGATTTACGTGTAATATTATTTTATAAAGAAATATATGATTAAAAATAAGAGAAACTAAATATATGTACTAAGAGCCTGTTTGACAATTATTATTGTAGAAAAAAGAATTTTGAACGGTAATTTTTAGAAAAATGTGTGATTAAAAAGTATAAAATTTCTTTTTATATATGTTTAAAATATTTTATTGTTTGAATATATGATCGTAAATGATGTTCCAGTGCATTATAAAATAAATTAATGACGGTCATCAGACAGACCCTGAAGTAGTTACGATAGTCTGGGAAATTAACTATGCTCGAATTCCTACCACATGGACCCACAATTAATTTTATCTTTTGCAGTCAAAAAGCATATTACACAAGAGCCCTTCTACACGATCCAGCGCGTCCAAATACTCTCCAACCTAAGTTGACATATTATTGGAGCGTGTAGTTCAACTTCCTTAATACGCGTTGGTCTAACATTTCTACAGTATGTTAAAATTTCAACCCGACCCGAATCAGAAACTGCAGAAACAGAACTGTTCTTTAATGTCTAGAGAGAGAAAGTAGAGAAAAAGGATAAATTTCTAAAGGGGTCCTCAGTTTTTCATAAGCATAGCATTCATATCCTTGTGACGAGAAATAAAGGGGTCCTCAATCTTTTAACATTGTGCCTATAATATTTTTGTGACGAGAAACGTCTACTCAGACAAGAAATCTTCAAGCGAAAGCAATGTTCTAAAAAGCGACATTTAGCCTAGGCACGAAGTGAGGGCAAAACTTCCCGTCTTGTGTTTTTTTTTTTTTTTAATTTTTCGATTATTTATTTTTTCGCGTCTACTGGCTTTTACGTTTTTTTCTTTAATTATTAAATAAATTTTAGATTAACTTAAAATTTAAAATAATATTAAAATAAGAAAACATTTTTTTTAAAATTTTTTACGCATAGGCTGAAACTTGACTTCCAAGCTTCGTTACACTTTATATTTTTTAGAACACTGAGTGAAGCGTACTTGGCGTCGAACTGAAAGAGTAAAATTACTAAAAAAAAATCTTCCTTATTAAAAAAATGGCGTTTAGGTGCGAAGCGAGAACAAAACGCATTGTTTCGCAATCTTTTGTGCTTTTTTATTTTTTACGTTTTTCCTTTAATTATTACATAATTTTTAAATTGTTTTTAAAAATTTTAAAATAATATTAAAATAAGAAAACATTTTTTAACGCTTAGGCCGAAACTTGATCTCCACGTTTTGTCACGTTTTACTCTATTTTAGAACACTGTAAAAAATGAAACAATTTCTGTTCAAATTACAGTGAATATTACTTTCTTGGATAATTTTACATTTTCAATCAGAAAAGTACATATGTGTTGCATAAAGATTCGTCCATGTTTGGTAGTTATTATTTTCAAAATATATTTTTATCTCTCTTATTATTAATAATAGATTTTTTAATAAAATAATATCACACGCAAACAAATTTTTTTCTTATGTTTTAATAACACATTCTCTATCAAATTATCATTTCAAAATGTATTTTTTGCTAAAAATGAGGATCAAACATAAGTATAAATAGACAATTTTTTGCTAGGTGAAAATTCTGCAAGCACATCGTAAAAAGATTTGAGATATAAGTACCACAAATGAAAAGATTAGGGACCTCAAGAGAAACTTATCCTAAAAAATGTTAAAAACTCCCAACACACAATCGCACAAATTCAATTGTGAATCAAAGCCTTCTCTCTCTAGAATCAAATTAATATTTCGCATAGTTTATTATGTTTTCTCTCTCCACTTTCTCTCTCTATATGCGCGATCAATTTTTTTACCCATCAAAAAAACAGTTGACAACATCACAGTCGATAAAAGCAGAACCTGAAAAAATTCAAGGAAAAAAACAAACAAAATTCGTAGAGAAATAAAGGAATTTAGAGAGAGAAAAAGAAATGATGTGTTGGATTAGAGAGAGAAAGTGTATTGTTTTTCATTTTGTTATTGTTGGTTCGTGGGTTGGTAATTGTGTTTTTTCTATCTTTCAATTCTATGTACGACTGCTTTTTTCTTTATCCTTACACAACCCACAAATAATAAAACAATCAAATACTTATTCTTCGTCTTCTACTATTTTTTGTGTACAAGTTTTTGTTATTGGGAGTATTAATTGTTTTTTTTGGGTATTCTACAAATCTCGCCGCACATATAGATTATGTAGAGAGAGAAAGGAAAACTCTTTCTTAGTGTTTTCTAAATGCAGACACTTTTTTCAATACTCCCATTTGCAAACCCTAGATTTTAGAGAGTTTAATTGTGTAATTTTATTTGTATTTTTGTGGGTTTTATTTCAGTTTAGGTTGTTTGGAATTTGGGGATCTGTATAAGCCCTGACTTGTTTTGATTCGGTTTTATATATTGGAGAGGAAGTAAGCGTTTTGATTTTCTGGAGTCAAATGGAGACTGATGGAGCTGGTGGTAGTGGATGTGGTGCCGGCGGTTGTGTTGGAGTAGGAAGTGCTGGAAGTCTAGAGCCGGAGAAGAAGACTACACCAGAGGGAGAACTAAGGGTTAAGCGTAAAATGAAGACTCCTTATCAGTTGGAACTTCTTGAGAAAACCTATGCTAGTTAGTTTCATCCATCTCTCTTTTCATTGTTCATTTTTGTTTGATTTTATCCTGTGATATTTAGGTTCTGATTTTTCAACATTTCAGTATTTTGAGCATATTTTAGGATTAAAATTAATGAAAATAAGTGTTTGATTTTATGCTCAGTGGAAACATATCCGTCCGAAGAGTTGAGAGCAGAGCTTTCAGTGAAATTAGGTCTCTCTGATCGGCAGCTACAGATGTGGTTCTGCCATAGAAGGTTAAAGGACCGAAAAACCCCCGCAGAGAAGCAGCAAATGAAGAGGGCCTCGCCAGCTGCAGTTGCAGGGTCCTCTGGCAGGAGTGCAGATGAAATGGCTGTTAATAATACTGAGGTGGAAAATGAACATGGCTCTGGTCTGAGTCTGTTTGGGAATTCGGATTTGATGCCCCGTCCACCACAGCAAAATAGAGTGGTTCATAAAGTTGGTACTGCAGTGCCAAGGATAACGGCAGAAATGCCTGTGATGAGGAGGTTCTATGAGCCACCTCTGGCAATATCTGAGCAGAGGGCAATAGCATTTGTGGAGGCACAGTTGGGGGAGCCAATGAGAGAGGATGGGCCAATTCTTGGAATGGAGTTTGATCCCTTGCCTCCTGGTGCATTTGGTGCACCAATTGGTATATTACTTGACCCAATTTAACTTTTTGTTATTTAATAGTAAATGCAAAATTCTTTTAGGCACTGCCTGAATAGTGGTATAGATTTACTATATGACAACTAGTATTAATGTGATGTTGGTGAGGTTTGATGTTTATAATGCAATGTGTGTTTTGATTAATGGTTGGCCAGTTTCTTAATTGTCAAGCCACATAAGTTAGTACTTGCACATGATGATCTCTCTACACAATTTTGAAAATGACTGTTCAATTGAAAAGTAATAAAAAGTGAAGCTGACTTGAGCAAAGTAAATTTTGAGATAGTTTTTGGTGAGAGATGTTTGTGTTAGGTGATATGCTACGAGCACTGAAGGGTAGTCTAGTTTTTTATTTAATACATTCAATGGTATCTTTCCTATTAAATGATGCAAATGAATTATGAAACAACAAAATGATATTCTCATTGACAGACTTCTTATTACAACTACGGTCATGGGAGATGGTGTTTGTAAAGAATCGTCAATTTACGTTTGGTTGTTTGGCTGGTGTAGTAGAAAAGGTTTTTTGAGGAACTAATTTGTTTGGATGCCTGATGATCAGGTAGTGATGATGCTGGAATTGGAAATTTAACTAATGTTTTTATGGATCATTATGGCCTTCACTTTTAATTTGTTTATGATATGAATACATTACAGTTGTAAACACTATAACAACAAACTAAACCTTATATCTAGTAAAAAGGATTTGCTACATAATTTTTTTTTCATCATTCCGTTTGGTTCTTTGCTACATCTATTAAAAGATTCAATGCAACCAGGTCCTTTATAACTACACTAATCCTTATTTTTACCCTAATTGTACACAAGCTTATGAGCCATATCTCAGATGAGGTTCCTTGGTGCATGATATTTGCAGATGATATAGTTTTAGTAGATGAAACTAAGAGGGGGTTAACTCATAAGTTCGAAATCTTAAATGGTTTTTGTTTAGAACTAGGATGGAATACTTGCAATTTCCCTTTTTCTGAAGTGGTTAATAAGGATGATAGTTGAGTCACTGTGGAGGATAGTCTTGCCCTGAAGAGTGATTATTTTAGGTATTGAGGTTCAATTATCTACGAGGAAGGAGGACTTGAAGAGAATGTCATGTGGAGGATTAATCCGTTTTGGATGCTAAAAGAATTTATTTGCCATGGGATTTAGTAGTAGTGGATATTTCTCGAAATTTTAAAGTCTAGCGGATATAAGATTTATTCAGTTTTTTTTATGATATCTTTCTCTTTTTTACTTGTGCCCTAGTTGTTGTATTGAAACATGTGGTTTTCCTGTGGAAACTTGAATATTTGATGGTTGACAAAATGCTTCATTTCTGCTGTTGCTAGTATCTACTCCAAATAGTTATCATGATATGGTACCATAGTTCTTCGACCGAGTCTTCAGATGTTCGTGGGGTTTGATGGAAGTCTCCTTTTGGCTTTGTGTTGGTGCGACATTGTATTGAAAGTGGTAATTCCCAGAAAATTCCCTGGGTAAGTTTTGCGTCTCGATTGCAATTTATAAAAACCTTGAAAAGGAGTTTTCTTGCCCTTTTGGGTGCTATTCGGTGCTGTATATACCAAAGAACCATATAGGATCAAGAAAATTATTTCTATTGTTTGGATGGAATCTTGATGAAACTCAAAGCTATTAGTTTGATGAGTGCAGGAATGTTTTCCCCCTATTAGGAGGAAGAAATCAAACTTGCCTTTATTTATAAATTAAATAGAATTTTTGTTTCTTTTGGAGACAGAGAAAGCACCATAAAGAATGAGCACTAGGCATGGACTGGTAGGGTCACTTTTTGGCTCCCAATAAATAATTGTTAGGATCCTATCGCATACTGTATGATCCTGAGGGATGCAATCTGTTTTTTTCAGTCTTAATGGAATCCTTTTGCAGGAACTTGAAAGGTTTGGTGATGAGTTTCGCCAGTTGAAAGGTTTAGAAATGAAGTCCAATTTGAACTTATGCTCATCCAAAGAACCCTTTTTATTGTTTCGCCTCTAAGTATCTAGAATGGTGAATGTTGGAGTTTTTTTTACTGGTGTTTAGTCAGTTTCACAGTTGTCAGTCTTGTGGAGACTACTACAAGATGTTACCTCCATGATTGAAAGAAAGTAATGGGAGGAGTCCAGTTATGCTGAGAATCCCTGTGGACAAATGATGGTGGGATGTATTTATTCTCAGTTCAGGCATTATCAGTGCTCAAATTCTGCCATCTGTTTGTATTGGGGGTCACAGCATAATATGTTGTATGATGTCAGGAATGCTGAGAATACCAAAAATGATTCTTCCATGAGCAAGACTGATTTCACATAACTTACATTGAAATAATACCACATTCCTCATAGGTAGGCATATTATTTTTTGATTTCGTTTTGCTTTCAAGGAAAGTAAATAAGGGGGGATTACATTGTGATCAGCCTAAAGACAGTTTCTCTGGAGTAATCAATCAGTATTCATACAGCAAATATTTATTATCATTGTCCGCCATTTTAATTGATATGAAGTGGTTGCATGGAGTGGGTCCCTGGTGGCTGGTGAAGTTATTTTGCAAAATGGAAGTGCTCCCTGTGGAATGTCTGGATCTATGAAGCATGGACACTTCCACTAGGATGTCATGTCTATGTGTGACATGTCGTATTGTTCACTTGCACTCCTGGATACACTAAGACGTGTCCGACACATGTCATATTTTTTTTTTTTATATTTTTTACACTTGATGGATATTTTCTGTACACTCAATGGGCAAGTATCTGACATGCCTTGTGACGTCTTCCATATTGTTCTATTCTTCTTTGTTCCAACACGTGAGAAACATGTTACTACACATGAAGGATGAGGAAAGCCCCTTTTTTTTAAATTAGGATATAGAATAAGAGAAGTTTTTTACCATTGAAACATTTGTCTAAAATAGTCAAAATAATGTGAGAAAAGTTCTACGAACTTAATGTCGAATTCTTTTTACATCTGCCATTTGCCTTTTCCTTTTCCTAGCATTAGTAATATATCATTTAACTTTTAGAAGTTATTTTAGCTCTGTCAGGGAAGTATTTATAAATGGTTTACTTTAGAAACAGATAGAAATTAGTGGTGGATAAGTGGATAGTACTTGTAGATTTTATTAGAATGCATGGTTGAAAACGAAGTTTGACTATTTATAAATGATTTATAAACTTTGCCAAATGGAGGCTTAATCTAACAAATTGGTACTTATCCTATTTAAATTTTTCACTCAAAATTTAAAAAACATTTTTCTTTATTAAAAAGTATAAAAATGGAGATCTATAAATAAAATTTAAATCTACGCGTCCTTGATGTTCCCTTGTCCTACTTTTTATGAAAAATCATGTGTAGGCATGTTCATGTCATGTCGCGTGTCCGTGCTTCTTAGTCCTGGGTAATGCATACTAGAATTTCAGTTTAGAATGGTAGATGTTAGCTATCAACTTTTTTGGTTTAACATTAGCATTCTATATTTTGTTTTCGATTTTCCTTTACTACATGAGCTTAATGATTTTGGCATCAAACAGTTACACCAGTGCAACAGAAACATGCTGGACGGTCACACGATGGACGGTCACACGAGGCTCAATTATATGAGAGACCAGACCCTAAAATAACCAAGGTTGGAAGACCCTTTCTTTTTCAAACTATTCTAAGCTTTTAAAATATGCATGGATAAAGGCGAACTTTCAATCGCCATCTTCGTTTCTCAATAATTATATATTTATCATTTTTTAACTGGATTAGTTCTACTAGTTTATGTTGCATCTGAGTTGTTTTTGCCTGAAGCACGTTGAAGTAAAAAAGTCTTCTTGACTGAGTTCAAAACATCATGCTTACACATGAAGCTGGGAACCTATGATATCTAAGTTGCAAAATTTTTATGGTCTCAAAATGCTTCCCTTGTTTTGTTAATGTTTTGTGCTAATGGCAGCAAAATGGTCAATAAAACAGAATTCAAAATTTGATCTCTAATCAAAGCTGAATAATGGTGATTTAGTTGCATACAAATCGGCAAAATCTTGGCATTTCAATCCAATGCCCGCCAACCCCTGATCTCCACATAAAATAAACAAATAAACATTAGGAGAGTTTCTGGGTTGGGAAGTCTTACGACTTACTCGTTTTTCTTTTCAGATTTTTGTTGTGTCCAATGAGTGGTGTGTGACTTCATCACCCCAAAAATTGCTATTTCACCCTTGTCAAGTTGAGCTCTGTATATTTTTTTCGGTTATTGGACAATTTTTCCTCTTTATTATGATGCTTCTGCTATGTACTCTTTCTTCCTGCCTCAGTCGGCTAACCAAAACTGATCAACTCGACCAGCCCCCAACCGAGATTGAAAAGGAAAAAGTTGATAGTATTTCCATATTCTTATGTCAACATAATCATCTTGAATGTATGAAGTTGAGGTCATATATGTCTTATTCTTTGCAAGATATTTTCTTTACATGTATCTTGTTGATAGATTGGACTTGAAAATTTGTATGTTTTGACAAATTGGATCTCAGGGAGCTTCGCAGGCTATCCATGAATTCCAGTTTCTTCCAGAGAATCCATCTTTGAGAAGCGATTCATATGAAAGAGCTTTACCATCTCATTATTATGGTTCACCAGCTGATGTTCAGAGTGCTCGATTTCCATCATCTAGTGGGAGATCTTTTAAGCATGGGAATGAGCAAGTACCCTCTGGACATAATCTCCAAGCTCAGACTCCAATTTTAAGTCTTTTGCCTCATCAAGGAAGGCAAGGCAATCACCTATCTCCGGCTTCTGGAGAAGTTGACGTTTCTCCGCGAACAACCCCTTTAGTGAATGTTAACATCAATGCCAATTATGTTGTTCGCCCTGCAACTGGGCCAGGTAATCAGATTATAACACCAGACAGGCATGCCGTACATGAAGAACGGCTGGAGAAGAAATGCAAGGTTTTTTTCTTTAATTTAATTTAATTTTATTATTATTATTTTTTGAAATCCTTTCAAATTTTATATTAAAATTAGCGTTGAGTGGTTGAACATGGATGCCCCCCTCTAATATTTCTTATTATCAGTCTTACTAGTCATGCAACTGGATCACGTTTTTGCTCTCTCAAGAAAACAAATGCTTAGTGTAGGGGTAGGAGTTTAGATTTCTAAATGGGTTTGATATATTGCTGCACAAATTTATGATGTAAGGGCTTTATACGAGGATAAGAGTTCTTCCTGATACCTTATTTTTCATTTGCAGAGTGAAGAGGCTAGAATAGCCAGGGAAGTTGAAGCTCATGAGAAAAGAATCCGAAAAGAGCTAGAGAAGCAAGATATATTAAGGCGCAAGGTATTTGCACGTCCTTCCTTTCCCTCAAGAGAGTCAATCAGTCTTAAACTCATTTGTTACTTCCCTTTCTCTGATAACTTTATTTTATCAAATCCTTAATCTTCAGAGAGAAGAACAAATGAGGAAAGATATGGAAAGGCAGGATCGTGAACGGCGGAAGGAAGAAGAAAGACTGTTGCGTGAAAAGCAGCGTGAAGAGGAGAGGTACCAGCGGGAGCAAAGGCGTGAAATGGAACGAAGGGAGAAATTCCTACAAAAGGAATATATCAAAGTTAGCTCTAATGCTTATTATACATAATTATATATTTTTAATTTTAACAATAGAGGTTCTAAAGAAGCAGTTTTCCGTTGTTTTTGCTCATTCTTCTCTCAGGCAGAGAAGAAGAGACTTAAAGAAGAAATGCGCAGGGAGAAGGAAGCTGCAAGACTAAGAGCTGCTAATGATAGGGCTGCTGCTCGCAGAATTGCTAAGGAATCAACGGAATTGGTTGAGGATGAACAATTGGAACTCATGGAGTTCGCTGCCTCAAATAGGGGTTTGTCCTCAGTTTTGTCTCTTGACAATGAAACTTTACAGAACCTTGACATGCTGAAAGGTGGTTAAGCTACCTTTTATGAACATTTATTATATGAAGTTGAACTTAATTTCTGTTATGTACTTTTGTATGTTCCTGGACTTACTTTCTAGCTACTGTTGGGTGTTCAATTTTGTAACTCCCTGGTATACCTGGATGCTTCAGATAAGCTCCCTGACTTCCCACCCAAATCTGTGCTTTTGAAAAAGCCATTTGGAGTCCAACCCTGGGCTGATTCTGAGGAGAGTGTAGGCAATCTTCTAATGGTGAGATAACTTGTCCCTCCCCTGGATGATAGGTCTTTATTGTCATGATCACTGCAAGCTATTACTACTAACGCTACAGTGCTACTTCTAATAGCCTTCTACTACTAGTGTTATTATTAAAATTGACATTAACACATGGATCCTCTATTTATGGCATGAAATTTTAGAGTTAACTATTTTATTCAAAATTTGCTGTCCATGGCCATTATCAGGTTGAAAAGTGCATGGGACTGTGATGGAGTTGGGTCTTACATTTTTTTGATGAATTGATAATACATCTGACTTGAATTTTACATGCATACAGTCCCAGTAGCCCTCCCTTTGATATGAGCATGTAGATTGAGGATGTGTTCTTTCTTTACTTTGCTTTATGTTAATGGTTCCACTTTGGATAAAATGAGAAGGCATTTTAAACTTACGTTCAAATAATTGAGTTACATGCATAGTTTCGCATTTGTCCTCCTTCGGACGTTAAATGGAGATAAGAGTTTGTTAGCTTAGTTGAAAAAAATAAATAATGAAGGAAATCTATAAAATGGGATTATGACACTATAGACTAGCGTTTTTAATATCTCTTTTCTTTGATGATATGTACTGTGAGATTTATACTGTTAACTTCATAAAAGTTCTTTGCAACTTTTGACTTTTAATATCTTTAAGTTTGTTGTTTTGAGCATAATGATCTATCCCTTTGCCCAATTTAGCTCTTCAGAAGTTGTCTGTTAATGGTATCCCCATTCTTTCTCATATAAGAGGTTTACTCGAGAAGTAGATATTTTCATATTCACAGTTCTCATATTTAAAGTAGTTATGATGTCTCTTGAGTTTTGTTTGGCATGCATCTGTAGTACTCGTGTACATATCTTGCCCTTTGGTGTGATTTGCGGTGTTATTTCTTGTATGGGACTTCAAACCTCTGATTTATCTGCAATATCGGGTGGTTCTGAGGTGCTATCTCATATAGGTTTGGAGATTCTTGATTACATTTGCGGATGTGCTTGGACTATGGCCTTTTACTCTGGATGAGTTTGCTCAAGCTTTTCATGATTATGTAAGTTTTTGAGGTCCTTTTGCTAATTTTAGCACTTCACTTCTTTTCATATTTCTTGCTTTCATATAACTCCCGTGGGTTCCCCCAATTTAGGATCCAAGGTTGCTAGGAGAGATTCATATAGCAATTCTTAGATGCATAATAAAGGATATTGAAGATGTTGCAAGAACGCCAGCCAATGCACTGGGTGCAAATCAGAATTCCGTTGTTAATCCTGGGGGTGGACATCCACAGATTGTTGAAGGGGTATGCTTTGTTACGTGTTGCTTTATGGTGTAATACAATTAAGTGAAATACATGATCTCATATGTTGTAACAGGCATATGCTTGGGGTTTCGACATATGTAGCTGGCAGCAGCACCTGACTCCATTAACATGGCCTGAAGTTTTAAGGCAATTTGCTCTAGCTGCTGGTTTTGGACCAAAATTGAAGAAGAGAAGCATGCAACCAGCTTATCATCATGATGAAATCGAGGCATGACTTGTTTCAGTTTGCTAGTTGATGTGTGCATTATTTTTGCTGCATTGTATCAATGTTAAACACCAACAAGTTGACAACACTAATTTTAATTTGTTGAGAAGCGGGATTTAAGTGTTCTTGACTCGTTGCTACATTTCTTATCTACAATACTTCATTTTCAAATCCTGGTAACTGAAGAGACACGTGCATTTCCCTTTTTTGCTTGCGATCTTGATTTGGGAAATCCTGTTTTCAAAATTTTGTTGCTTGTTACCTTGGTTAGTTTTATTGATGTATTTTCTTTTCTCCAACAAAATACAAGTATACCAATTTATAAGTTTACTGAACTATAGCAGTGCTAACTGCTAAGAAATAGTTATCCCTCAGTCTTGTCATGGATATGGACTTCTGGTAAAATGCCATGTGTTTTGCTTTATCCGTGTGTCTTACAATAATATTACTAGTTAAATGAAGAGATTCCATATGATAAGCTTATCCCCCTCCTCTAGCCAAATGTTCTCTTTACTTTTAGACTGTAAATTGGATTTTGGAGCAATTTTATGATAAATTTGGCCTGCTGTTATTTTGGAGACTGCAAATTATTAAATTGTAGTACTTTTCAGTGCATGGCTTTATTTTGCTTGGTTTATTTTCTGAAACTAATAACCAAATATTTTAAAATCTGCTCGAAAAAAGTCCAATATCAGAGATTTTCCAGTTTTAGAGAGATGGAGCTCTATAAGATAAATTTTTTGATAAGCTTAAAAAATACTTGAAAGTTTACTTATACGTAAATAACTTTGTATCCAAATACTGTTCAAAAAGAAAAAGGTATGTTTCAAAATAAATAAATTTTTCTGTTGATTAAAGTTGAAAATAATTTGCATATTTTGAAAGTTACTCCTATCTTATTGTCAAAATAAGATTTTTTTACTTGCAGGGACAAAATTAATATATTCAAACATACTTAAAGGAAACTACTTACATTTAAGCTTCATCAAACATGCTGTTACATCACAAGTCTCCTTTAGTAGCTGTTTTTAGGTTTATACACTTGATACTTGTGAAGCATTTCTTCTAATTTACTTGTATGTGCAGGGCAATGATGGTACAGATATCATTTCCAATTTACGAAATGGAGTTGCAGCTGAGAAAGCTGTTGCCATTATGCAAGAAAGGGGTTTGTCAAATCCCCGAAGATCCAGGCATCGTTTGACCCCTGGAACAGTTAAATTTGCAGCATTTCATGTTCTTTCACTGGAGGGATGCAAGGGACTGACAATATTGGAAGTTGCAGATAAGATTCAGGTGAGTCTTGATTGCTTATTTACGATGTACTTGTGTCCTGTTTTGATGCTGACAAGCATTATTCTTTTTACGAAGAAATCTGGTCTTAGAGATCTAACTACAAGCAAGACACCAGAAGCATCTATTTCTGCTGCTTTATCAAGGGATACAAAGCTTTTTGAGAGAACAGCTCCTTCAACATATTGTCTACGCTCTCCTTATAGGAAGGACCCTGCTGACACTGAGGCGATACTTTCTTCTGCCAGAGAAAAGATTCAGCTATTCCAGAATAAATATGTTGATGGAATAGGAGCAGATGATGCTGAGAAAGAGGATGCTGAAAGAGATCAAGAATCTGAAAGTGATATTTTGGATGATCCTGATATTGATGATTTAGACACTGAATTAAAACTGAACAAGGGAAATATTCACTCTAAGGATACAGACAGATTTGAAGTAGAAAATTTCTGTGGATATGGAAAGGATAACTCTTGCAGTGAGTTGATTGAGGATACCCTTAAAAATTCAAAAATAAATTCTTCTTCGATGCAGTCTTTAGGTTTTAGGGACATTAAAAGTTGTGGAACCTCTAGTGATCAGATTGTGGATGTTATTGGGATTCATTCCCAGACTACTTATCCTGATCAAGACATACTGATTGATGAATGCAGCTATGGAGAACCATGGGTTCAAGGACTCGTTCTAGGAGAGTATGCAAGTCTGAGCATTGAAGAGCGTCTAGATGCCCTTGTTGCCTTGATTGGGGTAGTAAATGAAGGAAATGCTATTCGTAGTACTTTAGAGGTACCCTTACAATATAATTTTTTATGATATTAATTGATTTACAGCTTTGCAATCACTTTATTACTCTATTATTGAATGAGGAAGCTTTTCAGGAACGCCTGGAAGCGGCAAATGCATTAAAGAAGCAGATGTTTGCAGAGGCACAACTTGATAGGCGCCGTACGAAAGAGGATTTTGTGATTAGAATGCAACATTCATCCTTTACGAGTAACAGGACTGAACAAAATCTCTCCCTTGGCGCATTCGAAGACAGGAGGATTTCATTACTTGGTGTTGATCGCAAAAATGAGTGCGCATCTGCAGACTCTCTATTTCAGATGGACTTGAATGGTCAGCAGAATGACCAAAATTATGGCAAGGACTTGGTAGGTGAAAAGAACCTCCCTGTCCTAGAGTACTCTGTCGGTTTGGATAATCCATCACTTCAGCAATCTTTATATGCTGCTGAAAAGTCGCAGTCCGAGTTAAAAGCTTATATTGGTCACAGGGCCGAGGAGATGTATGTATATAGGTCGTTGCCTCTTGGACAGGACCGCCGACGTAATCGTTACTGGCAGTTTATGGCATCTCCATCTCAAAATGATCCTGGATCTGGAAGAATATTTGTTGAGCTCCAAGATGGCCATTGGAGGCTTATTGATACTGAAGAGGTATATCTGGCATCTATCTTTTATTTTTTTTAATTTCATTGATAGATGACTGCTAAGAGGTAGTCTCCTGTGTTTGTCATTTCTCGTTTGTAAGCGGCTTCTTTGGTTGCCCCTTTTGTCAAGGACCATTTCTTTCATTACAAGGTTTGCAGGAGTTTTGTGAATTGGCTCTTATATTATGTTTGGTTATTTATGTTACTCAAGAATCATTTTGTGCCCCCATCCCCTTCTGTGCTTTTTCTCTCTTCCAGGTTCCAGCTTAGGTTGCTCTGAACACAAAAATAGTTTGTGAAGTGGTAGTACTGCTTTTCCTTTTTCAATAAAATGGAATTATGACCACATTATTGAAACAATTGAATAACTGCAAACGTATCTGCAATTCTTTCTATATCACTGTTATTGGCATCGAATATCCAGTTTTGAGAGATCAGCATTTAATGGAGTTTTCCTTCTTTCTACTACATGCAGGGCTTTGATGCTTTGTTGGCATTGTTGGATGTGCGTGGGGTTAGAGAATCTCATTTGCGTTCAATGTTGCAAAGAATTGAAACATCTTTCAAAGAAGCTGCCCAGAAAAACTTGTTATGTGCGAATTCTGGTCAGCGTGTTGGTGATGAAGTCAAGAAGGAAGTTCTGGAAATGGGATCTAAGCCTGTTGTCTGTTCCAGTATGGAGAGCCTCAAGAACATGATCTCCATACCAGATTTCAATTCACAAGAATTTTCTTCATCTGCCATTGAGGTCGACAGAAATGGAACAGAGGATAAAGGTGCCATGGAAAGATATAGAGATTCTGAAAAGTGGATGTGGGAAGAATGCTTTAATTCTAATATAGTATGTGCCTTGAAGTATGGAACACCAAGAAGCCAACAATTGCTGGAAATTTGTGATTGTAGTCATGCTAAATGCTTTTTTGAGGATAATCGCTGTCCATGTCATAGGACTTCCAGCAGTACTGGGAATAACATAGGTTTTTCTGAACATGTAACTCAATGCGAAAGGAAATTACGTGAAGAGTCTGATGGGGTTCTGCACAAGCTTGACCTTTCGGTTCCTCCAAGAATCAGATTGCTCAAAGCTCAATTAGCTACAATTGAGGTCAGGATGTAATGCATACTTGGAAATTTAGTTTACACTTGTTAATGTCAGTTCAAGGCCATATAATTCTTAGTTGTTAGATGTCTGTATCTCTTACTTTATTGTGAAACAAATCTTGGCTTTGCAGGCATCTATTCCTCAAGAAGCACTTGAACCTATTTGGTCTGATACCTACAGAAAATCTTGGGGCATGAAGTTGCTTATGGCGTTAACAGCTGAAGACCTTCTTCGGGTCTCTCTCTCTCTCTCTCTCTGTGGCCCCTGATCTCTCTACCAACTTCTTTTGGTGTGTTCTTGCTGCCGTTGGTCTTAAAATAACCTTTCGAATAGCAAATTAGAAATTTTCTGCTGATTGAAGCCTAAATCATTCTTGAAATATAGGTCTTGCCATCTTGTTACTGAATAACATACAGACCATGATCTTATGACAACTAACAGATTGTCTGACATCCCACTGGATGGCGGATAGGATGTGGTACCTGTTGAAGTTAAAACTTGTATCTTGCTTTGATACGTGATCTCTAGTATTTGCTTTGTGAATTTTCTCTTACAATAGACCTGAAAACATAGTCATATCTTTGGGGGCTCCTGACACACTAGTCACCTGGGGAATTTGATGCAAGAAAATAAAGGACATATTGAGCGAGAATTGTTCTTTTAACAATATTTGTAGTACTAGACCACAATCCATGTCAACTACCCCCAGGGGTTTATATACCTGAGTGTTGAAACAAATACTGGGGCTTCGTATCCCATTTTCTTTACTATATGACCTTAGGAGTCTTTAATGGAATACAAAGAAAATAATGGAAATGATTTTTGTTATGCCCTAAAATGCTGATTCGTTGACACTTATATATTCCACTTGGTTGCTTTTGACGTGGCAATTCTTTTCTGATATTAAAATGGTGTTTTCCTTCTATTATAGTTATTTAGCAAAATATTGTTAAGCTATTGTCTTATTCCACATCACCCTCCAAATGTGTCCGTGAACCTATCATCGGAATAGGATTGACTTTTCATGATCTTCTCTTCTTCCTGCTCCCTCTCTTCCCCTATTTTTAAATCTCTCCCCTTTGGTTGTGGTGTATTTTCAGACTTTGACATTATTGGAGGATGGCCTGAAGAGGGACTTCTTGTTGGCAAATTTCGAGACCACCAGTGAACTGTTGGGTTCCTGTAACCTTAAAGGATGCCCTGATGATAATTCATCCAGACTTGATTCAGTTATGGTACTTCCATGGATACCTCTGGCAACTTCTGCGGTGGCCTTAAGGCTGATGGAGCTTGATACATCCATTTGTTATACGCCGGAGCAGAAAAAGGATTTTCAGAAAGATAGTAGATCCGGATACTTCATTGTAAGTAATACTCTTTTTTTGTATTACTAGATGAATATAATTTATTTCCAGTTTAGATATGTCTGTTGTTTAAGTGCCTTATAACATGCATTATTGTGTTTCATGGGTATTATTTTCATTCTACTTCTTTAGGGGGTGTACTTTGCAATGGCGGGTTACCAACTTTGCCTACATATTAAGCCGGCGTAAACACGGTTGAAAATTAAATCTTTCATGTCGGTTCTATCTTTCTCATTCTATAATTTGGCAAAGTAGTATCCAATATTATCTTGTCCAAAATGGGGTCTCAACTCTTTGAGAAAAAATTTACAAGAAAAGAAATATATGTGGAAACACCTTTTGTGTGTATCTCAAATGTGAAGAATCTGTTGTGACATATTTTAGTACTAATCGAGGGGTTCTCACCCATGATAATAATGATCTGCCATTCTCTCACCTTCCATGTTTGAACGATGAGACTACCTAATCCATTGCAGTCAAACTGATAATTTTGAGTTCTGAGATCTTTGAACACCCATCCCTAAATGATTTTCTGGTCCAAGCTTCAGTTTGAATTGAATGTTTGTCATTTATTTATATTCAGAAACTTCCATCGAGATGTTCTTCTCTAGGGAATGGATTAGATAATATACCACCACAAGTTGGGAATCTGCAACAAGACAATCTTAATGGACGTACGAGCTTGAAACGGGGCCGGGGACGCCCAAGAGGTTCAAGTCGCCCACGCAGTGGAAAATCACAGAGAAAGGCCATCAATTCCAGAAATGAATCAGGTCAAGTAACCACAACAAACAATTATGAACTTCCAGGGTGGAAAGGTCGGCCACGTGGGCAAGGAGGCTGCAAGAAAGGCCGACGCTCAGTCAGAAGTAGGCAAAAGCCAGTGAAGAGAGCAGTAGAAGTATCCCATGAGAAAGCCAAGGATATAACCTTTGATGAAATCCTGAATATAGGTCAGCAGGAATGGAATTTAGCAGAAACCCCTATAGAGGCTGAGGGTGCTGAAAGCCCTAGCAGTTCTGAAAGATCAGCATTTGATGATTATAACGGTCCAGGGTCAGGGGACGAATTTGATGAAGCTATAGCACACAATGTAGATTTCAGAGCTGGAGAAGATGATGAAGTTGAGCACGAAGAAGATGGAGATGGTGATGATTATATTGATGATGATGTTGAAGGATATTTTGATGGTGATTATCATGAACCAGGAAACACATCTACTGGTGGAGAGCAAGTCACAAACTTAAATAGAAGTTCAGATAGAGGTTCATCATCATCGTCGTCGTCATCGTCTGATTATAGTTATTAATATAAATGTTAAACATCAGAACATTAGCAATGATAACATCAGAAGATGTGTAGCTGTGGGAGAAGAGATAAAGATGCTCTACTGCTAGCACGGATTTCATATTAGAAGCATCTTCATAACTGCTGTATAAATCTTTCTGATGTAAAAACAAGTACTCGTTGTTTCAGTTGATGAAATGTAGAGACTACCATTAAAATTGCTTTTCTTCTCTAAAATTCTCTGTTGCATGTCCATTGGTTTTTGCTTGTCTTCATGTTTCGGCATTTTGTTGGCCTGTTTGTTGAATCCTTGGCTTGGCCTGGCCATAAATATTATGTGAGATCTTTATATGTTTTATGGAAAAATAATAAACCTGAATGGAATGGTGTGCTAAGATGAATTCTGTAGCATATTCTCTATTGTAGTGAGAGAAAAATTTTGCCGTTACATGCTGAGTTGGATGATGAAACTGCTAGATGGAGTTTCACCTTGAATTGGGGGTTTTATACTTGGGACGGTTTTTCACCTTGAATTACAAATGGGGAACGGGTTTTCACCCGAAACAAGGGATTTATACGTGGGATGTCTCCAAAGTTGAAGTAGAAGCCAATGAACAAGAAGAAATTGCAATGTTTTATGCACATTAGAATTTTAGATAATTATAAAAAAATATAGAAAGGTCCAAATGAATTTAATGAAAAATAAATATTAGTGAATGAATTTAGAGTGATATTTTTACTCAATTTTATTTATATACTAGTCTTGCACGGGTTGGATTATTTTGAAGATAATATTAGTATGTTAAATGTGTTGAATTTTCGTGAATTACATATTTGCTATGAAATGAAAGTCACGTTTTCACTATATGAGCTCAATGTTCACATACCAAACATGACTTTACTACAATAAGGCAATTATTGAAAAGGCAGTTATTGATAAATTGTGTAGCGTATTGCAGCCCGATTTCGGTGATTATTTGTTTCATATTCGTTGTGTGCGCCATATTTTTAATTTAATTGTGTAGGATGGTTTGAAACATATTAAGAATGAAATTCAAAGAATTAGAGATACACTAGTATATATTATTATTTCATCTAGTAGAAAACAAGTTTTTGAGGAATCACAAATAAACAGTAACCCTGAAAGTTCATCTTTTAAGAGAGTAGATATCTATTTAAGTTAATTTACATAAAATTTTCTTTTTAGAAGTATATATATAACTTTCGTCCTCATTAAGCTTTAGCCACTGTTTGACATACATTCTTTAAAAATACATTTTTTCAAAACTTATTTTCAAACACACCCTTAAGCCCTATTTGATAGCCTCTATTTTCTTGGAAGTTGGAATTTTTTTTTTAAACTTTCCACATTTTTAGTTGTTTGATAGATATAATTTTTTTGGGAATTGGTTTTTCACTTAGGGTGCTCACGTGACCCATTTTCTTGGAAATTGATGAAAACTTTTTCCCACCATTTTGGTGGGAAAAGTTTTTTCAAGATGCTGCTACATTTTTTTTTTTAAATGAAAACAAATGTTATGATCAATTGTAAAAAAAAAAAAA
>CAIGRF010411999.1:0-20396 GCA_903798235.1 Fraxinus ornus
CAATTGAAGGGCCCAAGAAGCATATGAAAGATTTATTGGCCCATTTATTTATAGGCATAACTTCTTGTGTTTCATCTTCTAACTTCCGATGTGGGATTGGCTGTGTTAACGTGCAAGCAAGCATTGAAAGAGGTTGAATCCATTTCTCCCAATTACATATCCCCAGATCGAACCCTTAATTGTGAAATCCATATCCCCCAAAATCAAACCCTTAAGCTGAAATCCATTTCACCCACATTTCTCTGTTCTATAAGCTATGAAACTTAATCCTCCATTCTAAGTCGCGAAGTCTGTGAACAAACAAGCCATTGTTGACCATTCTGAAGGCGTGCACGTGGATGTAGGTAATTCCTAAACAAGTCCTTTGGTTGCTTATCCAATCTGTTGTATTACCATGATTCTTTCGTTTTTCCCTCTGTACATATTCTTCTATTTTTCCTCCTTTAATTTTGGAAATTTTTAATGTGAAACAAATCTTGAAGAAATGATTTTTTTGCTTTTAATTCAGCGTTTGGATTAATGTGGCGGTAGTAGTGTTTGCTTCCCCCTCACTTGCAGGAGTATACGTTTAATGAGATGATACATTGTTTTTTATTTTTTAAGCTGTAATTTTTTAATTTAATTTTATTATTTCAAACAAATGAATTTGGTTATTTAGCTAATAGAGTGTCTGAGAAAATTGCAGTAATTTTGTGAAAATTTTCTCTTTTTTGTCATTTGATTTTGACAGTGCATCTGCATACATGTTAACTGCAATTTTTTTATTGAGTGGGTCTATATATTGCCAAATGTTATTAGCATAACTCCATGTCTGCCAATTGATGTGTGGGTGAGTAGTAAGCATAAATGTTAACTATGATTTTTGTATTGAATGATAATTTTATTGTTCGTGGCTGCAATAGCAGATTTCCACAGTAGGGAAGAATAAGCGCATTTGTCATAGTTGGAGAAAATGTTGAAGATTTGTCCCGTGTATTGAAGAGTTGGTTCAAATAAACGAACTAGAGGAAGTGGAAATCTCATTCAATGTTATGATCGTCAAGGGTAAATATCGTATAGATGAGAACAAGAAACTCAAGAGAAAAGAAAAGAAGGGGAAGAAAAAAAAAAAAGAATAAAAAGAGAGAAGTAAAAAGGGCGAAGTGTCCGGTTGAAATTTGGAGGATCCGACACATATCTCATACCCATACCCATGTTGTGTCGTGTCATGTCCGACACGGGTACTTCGTCCATTTCGAAAAGCCCGAGCATCATAGTCTTCATTCAAACAAGCTAGAAGGTTCTGTACATCAGATTTTTGAAATACAAACCAAATTTTGTGGTGGTTCATTAACACCCACCGACCTTTCAGATAATTGTTTCTCAACTGGAACTGGACAGATTTGCACAGGGATGCAACAGGAGATTCCTTGCCTTAATTTATTGCACAATTTCCTCGAATGTAGAGTACCTAATTCCATAGGAACATTAGGATCAACGCAGAGTTTCGATTTGAGCTACAATAACATAGAATCTGAGTTGCCCCCATCACTGGGGAATGCAACTCCCTCGGAGAGGCTGAAGCTGCAGAAGAAATATTTTACAGGTAAAATACCTGATGAGTTCCTGTAGTTGAAAAAACTGGAGGAGTTGGTTCTTTCGTATAATATGCTCATTGGAGAAATTCCTTTTGGGAAGCCTTTGATTGATTCCTTTGATTGATTTTCCTAAAAGTTCTTACTTTATGCCCCTTTCGCCCTGTAGGGCATGATCTTCAGTTTCATTTTCTTGAATAGAATGTCAACACAATGTAACTGTTATGTATTGTTTCCCATGCAAAAGTTTAAATAATTTGACAGATAATGACTTGCAATGTAGATACAGACATGCAAGCCACTTTTTTCGATTTTTTTTTTTTTTTTGCTGGCTTGAAACGCAGGCACGGCCCATTTTACACCTTTAAATACATGGTACAATGGTAAGCATATACAAATATCTTAGAGAACAGGAGCACCTGTTATTTTCTATATTTCAGACTTTCAAAAGAAATCTGCCATTATGGCAGCAAATCAACAATGCCATCAATTCAATGTTCATTCCAATTTATGCTCAACTATTCTGATAAAAGTTCCCAATCATGGGCAATTAAGATAAACAAGAGTCTGCTTAGAGGAACAGTATAAGATGTATCATCATAGCCGTCTCATTGGGCTTAAAATTCTCCTGTACAATCTATAGACCATTATGGAGCATTATATACATGCAAAGTGATAATGCGAAAGCACAAGTCGAAATTTAACGATTGAAAATCAAGAGAGATGGATTAGGGACCAAAAAAATGCATTTATTCATCATTATCAACGATGCTTACACTATTTGAACACCTATTCAAGGGTTTCTTGAAAAGACCCTAATTGCTGGTAATTCATAAAATTGATTTCATTCAACCGTATACAACACAAGATCTGCTCAGGCAATTCTTCGGCTTTGTTACCCTGGCATATAAATATAGAAAGCAGATATTAACATGATGAGTCCATTAAGGAGAAAGAATTCAAATATGAAGTGAAGTACCTATTAAAATTTATCAAGTATTTAAAATGTAAGCACTTGCCTGAATTGTAAGCCCAACATCCAAGACGCAGAACTTTAGCCGATCTATGAATGTTTCAAACCCTTTCCTAGAAATGTAGCTGAATCTATGCATATCCAAATCAATCTCAAAATAATTTTCACCCTGCAAAGAGAAAAGAGCTCTAAGAATCAAAGAACTTGCTCCTAGCTAGTGAAAGTTATAGCTCTAATTTTTTATATTAAAATTCCCTTGAATCTGGCCCAAGGCTTTTCCCAGTTAATCTATTGATAAACCTTTTCAAGATACTTGTAAAGTTGAACTCCTGATGTCCCTTACAAACTCAATTTTCATACGATATTAGCTACCAAATGTCATATGACAGATTGTGACATTCACAATCAATTCCTAGTTCAAGAATTCAAATTACAAGTGGACAAAGAAACATGCGCTAATATGATTCCTTTTCCAAAAATAGGAAGGTTATAAAATGATTTTTGACATCTTCGACATTGATCCCACTAATAAGTAATCTGTTTTTGGAGTTCATTACTTCGCCACAAATAATTTTCGGAGTTACTCTTTTCTACGGATGAAACTACTTTTCTAGAAATGCTATAAGTTCCTGGTCAATGGAGGCACAACATCGGGCTCAAACTTACCGAGTAAAATTCATGTTGCGGACGTGAAAGAACGGGTTTCTCATTGTAGGCATTCATAAGCTTCCTCTCTGCTGCACTTAGAGGAAGGTCTTCAACATTTACAACACGACCCAATATCTTTAACCTTTCCCTAAAGGGTACATCCATCTCTGCACGAAAACCTCTAACTTTCTCTACTTCATCATCAATTAACCTCTGTAATTAAAAGAATTAAAAAATATATATATACATGAAAAAAGAGAAAAATGCATGCCATTAAATTAAATGTGAATCAACTTTGTCAAGCAGCACAATAACAATCATATAAGTTGATAGAATACAGAAACTAAATTGAATTCACAAATCTCAACTCACCCTTATATTTTCTTGAAAATGGGCCGAAAGTTCCTTAGCGTAGGTTTCTGAAAGCTTGAAGTACAAAACAAAATTTATTCCTTCCCCATCTGTTTCACCCTGGAACATTGCAGCAGGGTATAATGGTATCTGTAAAACCAGAGAAGCATGCCAATATTACTATAAAGAAGATAAAAGTGAGCCAGTTACTTTTTCTAGCATATAGATGTAGAAGCAATGTGTATAAGAGTCCCAGGAGAGAATATATCACATTCAACGGCATATGATACAATGCAGTTAAATAAAACAAAAATTGTCTTAAATTCAAAACGAATGTAAATGTCCAAGAATCGAAGAATTGTGTCCAAAAAGAAGAACTGGATTAAGAAGTGGATTGGCAATAAAATAGTAAAGAAAACATAACAAACCCATTTTTGCTTGTGACTAACTAAATATACAGTATAGGTGGTAATACCTGAACATTCACAACAAGAATGGGTGGAAGCTTCGCTGAAGAATTCATAACAGGGAGTTCCACAAACCGAGCAACATGATCAATTTTTCTCGGAGATAAAAATACATCGACACCAAAAGGATAATATGCGGCATAATTTGGAGCAAGCACTTTCCTTTTATCCCTGCACAGAAATTGTTCCATATGAAAGACTGGAAAAGGAGAAAAAATGGTTATTGGTTGGAACTTGGAAGTGGTGAAAAGATCCATGTAACAGTCACCCTATAGAAATTTGTTCAAATTCTATGAATATATTTTTTGGTCAAAATTGTAAAAAGATGACTACAACTTCTTACCTGAAATAAGTCTCTCCCCTAACCTTGAAAGTACCCGATTCAACGTCGGACCAACTATCATTAACTCTCTTCCCTAGGGGACAAAAGGGTACTAGTGAACCAGCGGTTGGTCTTTGCAGAAGTTCCTTTGAAGAAACTGCAAATCACCAAAGAAAAGACATTCAAAATTTCAAATCACACGATTATCATGAATGAAATTGGACTGTTTTGAGAAGTTCAGGACAAAAGAAAATATCTAAATCCTCAGCCCACCACTTCCATGATTGAAACTTTGATTTCACGAATTAATAACTCAATACAGTAGCAGGTAAAAAAATATTAGATGTTGTACTTCTCTTGTTGATTAAGAACTAAGTCTTTATGAAAAAAAAATGTAGTAGGATCAACAATATGAAATGCTCAAGACTAACCTGAGAATCTGAGTATTTATCACTAACAGGGAATGAAGAATAAACAAGAAAAAACAGTAATAATAACCAATTTTAATTACAAAGAGAATAATTCATATGATTTAATTGAAGGTAATAGGTACCAGTTTAATCAGCACAAAAGGTTCTTTTTGTACTCACGTAAAATGGCAGCAGGATGTCCTTCACTCGATTTGAAGGAGAGTCTCAAGGCAGCCTTTTTCCTTGCGCTTGGAGAACTGGAGCTTAGGGTTCTCTTTTCAGCTGATGGAATAGAAGCAAGACAAGGCAAACAGTTGCTAGGAAGAATTCCACAATTATCCAACAAGCCAGCATTTTCTCCAGCTGAGCACGAGATTTCATCAATGAATACAGGCTCTATTAGTGGTTCATCAGATTTCCTTTGGAAATCAGGATCACTGGGATGTTTTGAACTTTTAGCTGTTCCGTTGACATATTCACAAGCAGAATTTTCCATTGACAAGTCCCCCGTCCGTTCAAGGGAAGAAACATGTCGAAAATTGACATCACCATCTTTTGGAGAAATAGATGTACCATCAAAGCCACTTAGAGAGAGCACTTCTGAAGAAATAAATCATGTTTGAAGTTTAATACTAAGCATAAATACTCAATTGTAGTGGGAAATAATACAAATGATCGATATTTCAAAATACCATCAGGAATGCTTTGAAAATCTTCATCGCTACAGTCAGATTCAAGCACAGCAGCAGGATCAAACCATGATTCTTCAACACTCCCTGGTAGTGCCATCATTAAGTAAAAACCTCTAGTCAAGAAAAAATCTGATGACTTGTATATTCCAATGTGTAAATTGTAATTATGAACAAATCTTTATTTAAAAAAAAATCGTAGTGAAAAGTAATTAAAACCATCTCCTGAATTTATGTGATAGAAGCTTTAGTACTTTTTGATATCTAATTTGAAAGCCGTGCTAAGAATAAATTACACCATGAGACGAAAATGCAAAGACACTCGCATTTTCCATTGACAAAGGCCATTTGGGTGATTTGACAATTCTTACCGAATAATTTAGTGGCAACGAGTGTCTGTTGCTCAACTTCTTCAAATCAAATGCCCCATTCTATATATCGAGAACAAATATTTTTCCTAGATAAGTAGCTCAATCAAATTATCATAAGCACCGTAATTATAAAAATTTTACTTTTCACCATCGGTTATAACCTAACAATTTCAACTATGAAATCCGAGTTGTAAGATGGTAATAGTCCAGATTAGATTTCCAATCGACAGCACTCGCAGACGTAACATTGGCAATCACCCCCTACAAGTAATTCATATGACAGATCAAACTACAAATATCGGCTTTACGGCTCAGTCGAGGTGGATTTAAACTCTGAATCAAACTGCAATGGCCTAATGTCTTGCAAAGAACTAATCCCTTGCCTCTTTTGAGCAGTCGAAGCTGAATATTTTGGAACTTCAAAAGCTACTAAAACTTACATCTCAACCTAAACAAAACAAGACAATCAAGAAGTTCCTATCCTATCCAATCCATTATCCCAAAATTTCAGTCTTTCTGGCTTAAATTTCTCTATAATCCTACATTTCATTTTACCAGTTATACGCTGCTTCATAAATTGTAAAATCACATCATCATCGAGAAAATTACTTAATCCCCGAACGAGACTAAATAATTAATATAATCAATGTTAATAATAAAAAAATAAAAAAATCATCTCACAAAAATCCTCTCCATTCAATTCTTGAATTGCATCTGGCTACCTCCATTTACAATTACAATCCAATCAAAACTCTAAAGACACTGCAACACACACACATAGAGATATACATAGAGAAAGAGAAAGTGAGTATAACCATGAAAGTTGGGATTGTCGACCCGATCAACTTTATCCAAGGATCGATCAGATAAATGAGTAGTAGCCCTTTTCCTTGTAGCTTTTCTTCTATTTTTATGCTTCTTCTTCCTTTTGGAAACTCGAAAATCACCTCCTACACAATTCTCATGCCGAGACACACATGCCCCCATCTATATTTACCTATCTTCAAATCTCCTCCTCAAAACAACGTAAAATGTCTATTACAACTTACGAGAAACTAAAATGTGTGGCCATTTTAAAGAGAGTATACAATTATACAACATCACATTCACATATTATTTCACCGCAAACATACAAATTTATGCAAAAAATCATTCTAGAGAGAGAAAGCGTAAACAGGAGGGGAACCTATCAACAACCCTCTTCTTTCACTCTCTAAATAATATTTTCCTTTTTTTCCCGCGCTATAAAGATACGAATTGATCCAGACCCATAAATGCGCGTGTCGCGTGAATACGTAATTTTCAGAGCAGAACCAAGAAAACAAGCCCAGAAAAGAAAGAACGTCAAATTATTATAATCTTGTATTGTGACGGCATTAAATTTTGTAGCAGGTGTTGAAACGTGGACGAAAATGGCGGAGGTGGGGGTCAGTGTGAGATTTTTAACGTTAGAATCTCAGCTGTCAGCCAATAAAAACTAACGCTTTTGGACGATGAAATTGATGTGTTATGTATAGATACGAAATGTATATACAAACCGTTGGCAGGCCATTAGATGTTTACTCATCTGTGTGCTGAAAATTGAAATGGCTGGCCATGATATTACGAAGTTTTTGGCAGTATTGGTAGAAACTAACAGTTTTTTGGTAAAAATTTTAACCAAAAATTGTCTTATAGCTCAACTAGGAGTATCAAAATTTGTCAGGTCAAAAACTTTCATGTCGTGTCAACTCATGGTTAAGAACGAAATGGGTCGTGGGCCGATGTGGATCGATATAAATTTTTGAGCGCATCAATTGAGCTAAGCACGGTTAAAAAATTTGATTGACATAAATAATTTAAGTCACTCCAATAAACTTGACACATAAATCTTACGTTTTAACACTTAAATCTTAATTTTGGTAATAGTAATGATAGAAACGATTGAATTGATTACACTATTGATTTATTCTTTATTGTAATTGATTAAGATTTAGATGAATTGTGGTCAATACCAAAACCCTACTTTACTTTTGATACAAATTTAAAGTGATAAAAACAAAAATTGGATGAGAAAGCAACTTTTGCAAGGCAAAATGGCCTTCGGACAATTATGAAGAAGATGAAATTTGGGTTGGTGATTAGTAGATGGATTTGACAAGAATGATTTGATGCTTCACTTTTCTGATACTTTAGTTATGAAGTCATTAAAGTGTCAACCACCAAGTGATTTGATGCAAATGTTTAAGGAAGATATATTAAATTCATATATTAATATTTGTAACACATATTTCTTAGTTAATTAAATACCTTTACCAAGCTAGCAATATGAACAAGGACCTGTTTGATGATTTTTTTTTTTAAAGAATGAATTTTGTGAAAAATAATTTTCGAAGAATGTGTTGTTAAAAGTAGAAGAAGTTATGATTCACATATAAAATATTAAATTAAAAAATGTGATTAAAAATAAATTTAAAAAATCCCTATCAAACGGCTAAATATGTTGATATGACATTTTCATTATCAATAATGCATTATTCTTAAAAGAGTTTTGCTACACAAACAAGGAGAGTGAAGCGGGGTAGGGGTTAAAATTAGGATGACACGTGTCAACATCTCATTGGACAGTTTGAGAAAAAAAAATCACATTGGTGCTGTCAAAAACCTATCACCTAACCCTATTCAAATAGCATTAGTTTTAAAAATGGGATCATATCTCGTGTTTCCACGAGTAATTATGAGTATTGATTTAACAAGTCAAACGTTGAATGAACAGGCCTTTGTTTGAGCTCCATTATTTGGTATTAATAGATTTTAGAATAGTGTTTTTTTTTAAAATTATATGATTAAAAAGTAGAAAAAAAATTTAGATTTACATGTAGATTATTTTATTGTGTGAATGCGTAATTGAAAATAAAAATTTTTAAACAATTAAGTTTTGGGAAAATAGGGATCAAACAAAGGCTAAAAGACTTTACAAGTTAAAAATGTATTTAAAATTGATTTAACTATCGGATGATTCGATATGCAACAAATGCAGGGTCCCGTTCGGCATATATTTTACTTTTACTTTCATTTCTTGCATAAGAATTTTTTGAAAAAAGTTACCTTAATTTTTGTTTGAGAATTAATTTTTAAAAGAGATTCCTATTTCGGAACTGTCTTCAGAAGAAGTATATTATTTCTTATAAAAGTTTTTTTAATTAAAAGAAATATTTTCAAAAAAAATTAGTTAAATGAGTTCAAAAATAAATTTCAAGTCTCAAAAACTTATTTGACTTCTCCAGAACCATGTTAATTTTTGCGAAAATTCTTATACTTTCTCTCAATAATAGAGTAAAAAAGGTGCAACTTCTCCTTTCTCCAAATGTAATGGCTGAAAATGTAAATATAATTGCATTAAATTCCTAATTAGGACATTAGTTCAACATCAGAAATGTTCCGATGTTGCCTGTAAGTCCAAACGGAGCTTTCGAAATAGATATGGCTTATGGTACGAGATTAATAGTGAACCTAATCGTTCTTGTTTCGAAGTATGGATTGTTTCGAAAAATAATTAGTTGGGCAACTCCGATAGTTACATTGTGACAATAATTTCATTATTTTAGACTTAAGGATTTTTATTGGATTCTCCAGCAGTTGACACCTATCTATCAAAGATTAATACCCCAAGTGAAGGAAGCTAAAAAAAAAACGTCTCGAACAAGTTATTTCGTGTTAACTTCTTCTAATTAGATAAAATACTTCTTAAAAATTATTCAAATTGACTTAAAACAGTTTCTTAGCCCTTGTTTGACCCCATTATAATGAATTTTTTGGAATAATAATTTTTAGAATAATATGTATTAAGCCCTTGTTTGAGTCCCAATTTTTCTATCAAAATGTATTCTTGAACAGTGAATTGATAATATTTCAACCATATTTTTCAATAAAATAATGTTAAATGTAAACCCAGAATTTTTTAACCACACATTTTCAATCATAACACTATTACAAAATGCATTTTTTTGAAAAAAAAAAGGGCTCAAACAAGATGTTAAATAAAAAAAAAAAATTACGTGTAATATTATTTTATTGAAAAATATTTAACTAAAAGAAAAAAAATGTATTAAAATTTTAATGAGGACCCGACGAAACTATCAAATAGGTCAAATGATGTTTTGATATTCAAATTTGATGAAGCTCAAATGTGAAAATTGCAGGTCTCGATAATTAGAAGAAAATATCGAATACACATGAGAGGAATCTTTCAGAAATTAATGTGCCATTAATAAATATAAATACTTGTGGACATAAATTTCTTTCTTTAAGTAGGCACCCGTGTGGTTGTACTGGTTAATAGGCCAGAAACGCACTGGTGGAGGTGAACTAGGACGGTTGATAGGAAATCACTGGGCCCGGCCATGCATACAGCTAATAGTTGCCATCAAAATATATATCCATACGGTGGGACCTAATGGATAAAGTGTATATTGCCCAGTTGTAACAATCCCATCATTTTTGGTTGTTTTAAACATTTGTTGCATTCTATTTAGCCCCAAATTTTTAAAAAAATTAATGAAATATGTGATGAAAAATTGTAAGACCTATAAAATGAGTTATTAAAATTAATTGTAAGTTTTAACTTTGTTGTGGAAAGAGAAAGATGACATCTGATTAAACCAATACCAAATTGTTGGAGAAAATAAAAGATTATAATCACAATATGAAGCAAAGATCACAAGAATGCAATTTTGCTATAATATGGAGAAATAATACAAAAATTATGTTTTCTAATGTTTCTAATTCTTACTAAATCATCAACTATATATAGAAAACAAATAGGGAACGTCCAAACTCTCGTAGTAGAGTTGTAATTGAAGTAGAATGCAAGAAATGAAGTCCAAAACGGAGTAGAGGAGAAAAAGTCTCGCAAAAGGCAAAATAGACAGATGGCGCTAGGGCGAAAATCGCCACAACGCCGCGACGTTGCCTCGGCGTCTACTTTCAGGTCATTTGCTTCAAAATCTTGATTTTTTTTAATCTCAATGTCTTTCAAATCCAATACAAATTTCTACTCCCAACGAACTTTCAAGTAAAACTTCAATTAGAATTCGTTAAGTAAATTTGAATATGATTTTACCATAACATTCTAAATTGAGTTTTTCTTAATGTACACTTTAATTAAACTCTCAATTATCTTTAATAAAAAATTCAGGTTACACCCAAATTCTAACAAATTTCAATTTTAAGCCATACCAAATAGGGACTTAGGGTCCATTTGATTGCAAGAATGGAATTGGATGGAAAGAAAATGAATTTCAAGAAATTGAATTGCCTAGAACTTATTTTACTGAGAATGGTCAATTAATTGTGTTTGATTAGTATAATTTTTCACCTGAAAAATATTGAAATTTTGGATCTTTTGATGTTCGTTTAGCTTTGTTTTCCATGAAAATTGTCCATTAAAATGGATATAATTTGTTATAATTGAGGATAGAATTTGTCTCCATTGCCTAAAAAAAATTGGCTAGAAAAACTTTTCCAACCAAACCCATGGGAAAAGTTTTTCCTTGAAAACCAAGAAAATGTGAAAAACCAATTCCATGAAAAATTTAGTCAATCAAACATGCAAAAATGTGGAAATAGAATTTAATTTCCATCTTCCATAAAAAAGTTTGCCAAATCAAAGAGGGCCTTAATGTAATTTGACCAAGAAGTTATCATTTATTCTTCTCCCTCTTAAATGTTTAATGCTTCTCCAGACCTTATCAACTGTTTTGTCAAAATTTGTTGTCAGAATTTACTGTTTCACTAAACTTGAAAAAAAATGGTTATATTTAGTTTTTACTATTTTCCAATTAAAAATAAGCCCATGATCCAAGTATAAACTTTGACCCACTCACCAGGCTGGATTACAGCCCTATACAAAAGTATAGGCATTTGTCAAATAATATTTTCTTACCTTAGTTTGTTATTGACATATGTTCAGCATGCAAAAATCTCATCTGCTAAGCTACAAGTTGTAATTTCATCTATTTCGTGCTTGTGTTGTTGAACGCTCAGAATCTAGCTCGTGTCAAACTTTGAGCAATTGACACATATTGGACAAAATCGTACCTTAGAATACATAGAATTTTAGCTTTTTTTTCTTCCTCAACATTATTCAACATTGTACGGTTCAACTGCCAAACAAAAAAAAATAAAGGCAGGACAATATATAAGAGAATTAAGTACTCACTTTATTAGAGAAACTTGCTGACTTGAGTACAAGTTTTGCTGAGATGTGATGGTATAGCTAGTCATATTCATAATACCCTTAGAAAGGATTTTGAACCCATATCAAGTGGCAAGCATGATCCCATGAGGAAAAGAAATTGATATTTATCATGATGTTTTACCTTTGTCTATGCATGAGAAACACTTGGGGAATTTGCCGTGAGTTGAGGACGTAGCTTTGATGGAGAGCAAGCAGACTGCGATTTTGAAATGAAAAGTAAAAATTCATGGGTTTCAATGAGGTTCTCAAAATAGACATTATCAATGTGACAGAATATTCACTTGCCTCCGATGCACAGTACTCCATATTATTGTCCTCCCTCCACGGCCTCAATATGCATCTCTCTTGAAATTCATCATGCATGGATGCTCCTGACAAAGCTAAAATACAGTATACTCACATTGTAGCATACATCCAATGAACATTGAGCACCGCTGTGAAATGAAGATGTGCATTTAATAGCTATTTTATTAGGTTGATTCATGCAACTCCACACTGCAATGATGCAACATGGACAGTTCTTCAAAGTCCAATATTCTGTGATTTATACGGCTTTTCATTATTTACTCAATGTGTGTCAAAAATGAATGTCTCGTAGCATCATTTAAGTTATATTCCAATTTTCCACAACATTGCAGTTATGGTGAATTTTTACTATAGCATCATGTTTCCCCGTATATTTATAAACTCTGGGTTACGGTTTCAAGATTTTCATATCTGAATAGGAATTGAAAAAGGAATCAACTATAAAAGAATGTGTAAGCTGATGCTCATACACTGTCAACAAGAAATTAGTTGGTGAGATATGATTCCTAGTTAACTGTCACAGAGATCACCACAAACTCTTTACTGCTATTTATCCAGAGCAGTCCATATTCGTCTTTTTTTTTTTCTTCGTAAAACAGTCAACTGCTTACAGTTTTCACTTGTTAAGAAATTGCAGAATGGAAAGATAAAACATGAAAACCACAGATATTTTACATTTAATGTTGATACTAGATAAAAGAGCCATCATAAAACTGCAAAATCTGCCTACATTTGCTCCTCCATTTTTCTTTATAAAACTTTAGTAGTTTTACGTGAATGTTTGTGAAGTTTATTAATTCATTTGAAATTGTGAAAGCTGATGTAAATATAATACGAAGAAAGCAGAAAAAACCTGAATGGTCGCCAGGTTCTTTCCCAAAAGCTTTCTGATCACATTTTTCTCCATTGTCCTCAGGCCCATCTGTTATCCTGGCATGCTAAATGTTAATAAACTAGAAATGAGTGCATTACCAATTGACCAAACTGCAGAATTATTTTAGTACAGCATCTTAAACATTAGTACAGTAGAAACAGGAAAGAAGAAAAGGAAAAAAAAAAAAAGAAGAAGCAAAAACGACGAAAAAAAAGAAGCAAAAACGACGAAGTGTCCGGTTGAAACTTGGAGGCTCCGACACATATCCGACACGGGTACTTCGACTATTTTGAAGAGTCCGAGCATCAGAGGTTAGGTCAAAGTTGGCATTCTGTTTACGCCCCAGCTGTCATTCCACAGACTTACCATGCAATGAACAGACTTCTATTTAAATTTATAAATATATGTGATTAGAATATATGTAGAGGCTCTGCAGTCATTCTATCTTGAAATTGGTTCAAAGAAAAAAAAAAAAAAAACTCCAATAGATTGAGGATTTAAAAAGGAAGAACCTAATATGGAGAAGAATCAAATGCAGCAGGGAAGTGGACTATGAGTGTACTATCCTACCCATTAGCTTTGTTCTCTTCGATTGTTGCACATTCCTCCTGGCCTTCCAGAACTGAGGAGAAAGCTTTTCTGTCCTGGCAGTAGAGGAACACTCGTACATTAGCATATGCATAAAGTAGAACGTGAGCAATTCTAATTAGAATAGAGCATAAGCCCGTGTATTCAATGAAGTATTTGAGAACGCAGACCTTACTCGAGGTAGAAAAAGAGATCGAAATACGGATTTCTATAGCAAGAATAGATTAATACATTGTATATCTGATGAACAGCCAATTTTCTCAAGTAAGGGCCATTTATTAATGAAAGAAATATCATATGACTATTTAATTCCAAAAAGATGCTTGTCAGCCTTCAGATCAGAGAAAATAAAGCCAAGACAAATCCGCATGCAGGAAGTAAGTAATAAGTTCAGTACATCCATATGGAATAACATAAAGGATCAAAATATGTTTCGATTTGCCTATGTATGGTCCAAAGAGTAATTCCTTTTCTCTAGTGTGCAGTTGTGAGGTTGATATCGAGGACACACAGTTTAAATTGCAAGATTTTCTAAGAACTAAAATTGCCTAGAACCTTAACATTATAAAAAGTTATTGAGAATCAAAACAAAAGAAATGTTTCCTCTTCTAACCTTTTCATTCATATGTGAGACAGCATCTTGAATCTTCTTTATGATAAAACTTAAGCTTCCCACTTCAAGAAGTAATACCTAAACATAGAGTATTCCAGTAAGTAATAAATCAGAAGGAATATCTGGTTTCAAGAAGAAATAGTACAGGTTATAAAACCTTCTTCTGTGATGTTAGATTCTGTATAATCAGTTCCTTTGTTGACAGACCTTTCTGAAGGTATGACCAGTTAAGACGAAACTCTCAAGATTATTCATGGCTAGAAGCTGAAGAAGCCAGATTAAGAGTGCTACAGCATATATAACAGTTTTCACAAATAATGTCATCAGGATATCTCATCAATTGTAGGTTGAAATTCATCCCGAGTTTTTGCCATCTTTAACTGTGCTTCCAGGCCCAAAATGATTTTATCCTTTCTTGTGAGCTCTTCCTCATCGTTCCTCATTTTGCATTCCAGATCACTGATTCTTTCTGAATGGTACATTGACATGCCATTTTAAATAACAAAATGCAGAATATATTTAGAACTACTAGAAATAACATTATACAAATATCATGGAGTTGGAGATACAACTCAATGCTTCACAGATACAAACTGCAAATACAGAAGCACATGACCATATTTGTCTTGCACGTGAAATTACTAAATTCAAATGGTACACTTAAAAATGTTGTACAGCTAAAATATGTATCATCAATTAAGAGATGGTTTTGGCAAGCCCTGAGAACATTACCAATGAATAGCTTTTCGAATGTAGCAATCTCGTGTAACTTTTTCTTCAACTTTACTGCTGCAATAATCAATGAATAGATAAATAGATTATATTGCAGCATACTGAAGAACTGAGGCTGGTAAACTGAGTTCTAAAACACTACTTGCCAGCTTCCTCTTTCTCATTCAATATACACTGTGTGTCATTTACAATCTGCTTGATGGAGGAAGCCTCCTTCTGTATTGAATTAACAAGTAAGGAATGAGCCTTTATCTTTTCAGAAAGAAAAAGAATCATTCGATCCCTAGATTCCATATCTCGTTTCATTTCGCATGTAGAGTCCTGTATATCAATATCAAAATTGAACTGTATTATTATTTCACTTGATGACATTACACAAGTCTTGGTTTTCCAGAAAAGAAATTTCAAGAGAAAATATCCCAACAGAATCAAATGTGCTCCTGTAGTCAGTTTAGCATCTTCAGCATAAGAAATAGAATTACCAAAATTAAGCATTACAAATCTACTCCAAGAAGGAGATATAACTTTACCATTTCACATGTTCAAATTAAGATGTTAATCATTTGTTGTTGTAGCATAGAACAGAATATAAAGGCTTTTTAAGGAAGTTTCTGCTGCCAAGCGTGGGCTGCCAGCATCCATATTCTAAAAGCGTGAAACCAACCATCTTCTCCTTTCAGGCATTGTCCAGTTATAACCAAAAAGAAAATATACTGGCATACCATCTAGTTCATTATATAAAATCAGCTTACCAAAAAGAAAATATACTGGCATACCATCTAGTTCATTATATAATTAGTTTAATCACTTTAATTTAATTACATTCTGGAACTTTCAAAATATCTTCTACATACCTTGTCAAACTGTCCAAAACCAGAAGTATAGCTTCCCAAGAAGCATTTTAGGAACGACGCTAACAATTATAATCAAACAATATTTTCTCGTGTTTCTTGTTAAAAATAAAAAGAAAACCTTGTACATAATTGAATTCAAATAAAGCCCACTACTTCTCCTTATTTTGCCAAAAGACTTTGTTTCAATTTTAAATCGAAGAGACAGGCACAATTAATCTTAAAGTTAAAAATCCTTTTCTATTGCTCCACATTACATTTGTGTTCAAAAGTTATTGTAACATGTACATAAGTTGTGAAAAAAAAAAAAAAAAAATTTATAACCGTGGATGTCGGGGTCAGCTTGCGCACACCTCGACTAATCCCACGGGGCCCAAAAGTTTACGGTGGGGTACTCACCTCAGTGGCCTTGAGAGGACTCAAACTGGTGATCATTGGAGAGCAAACTCAAGGTTTGACCAATTGAGCAACCCCTCAAAGTTTAGTGAAAGATTAAGAATACTAATTTTTTTTTGTTTTTTTCAAGCAAGCTACCTGATTCAAATTATGAATAAAAAAGGGATAATTTTGCATCTTAAATATTTCTTTATCTACATAGCCTGCAAGATGTAGGGTATTGACAAAATTAGCATTAAGATGAAGAAAAATGGGGCTCTAATCGAATTATATTCCACAAATTAAGCAATTATTTCAACAAGGAGTTCTTGTCCTCAAAAGAATCCATTGGTCAACCATGGATATCATTGTAACTTTTAAATTTCTTCATCCCCTTTCTAGAAATTTTCTTCATATAATATAATTATACTGGCTTAATTACTTGAGTAGTAGTTTCAATAATTCAATTAGCTCGTCTGCTCATCCAGTTTAAATTTATGTTTTTACTTTTTACATTAACTCAATAAAAGGAAAAGGTATTATATATTTCTAAAAAGTGCATTTATGGTCCAGCGGCGGCTCCATTATATAATCAGTTTCTTGCATTCGATATTTCTTGCATTAGATAATCAGTTTCTTCCATTATATAATCAGTCAGACGACCCCCCAATAAGGGGCCGCCATGTGTACATTAAGGATCCCTTTATGAATCTCATAATGTACACATAGAATTTTCCTTATTATATTCCGAAAAGAGCATAATACATAAATATTTAGAATCTCCTCCAAAATTCTTGTTATGTGGCATTTTCTCGAGAAATTATAAAAGAACTAATCCTCTATTCTGTTCTAATCGATAAGTTGAACAATATCAGATCAACCTCTCCAACCAAAGAATTGTTAATCGGAATTTTTTTTAGTAACAAGTGCGACTGGCTCTAGCTAGGTTCTTACAAACTAAAGCCGAGAGAGAGAGAGAGAGAGAGAGAGAGAGAGAGAGAACAAACATCATAAGCTTTGACAAAACTTTCCCTCGAATGCAGTAGGTTATTAATAGTATCCTTCAATTCTTTCTGCCTGTTCTCAAGCAATGCATTTTCATTCTCAAGGCAATTAACCTGCGTCAAAGAAATAGTATTTAAGAACATAAAAACACGAATTGATCAATTAATTTCTTCGATTTAACAATTACTTATCAATTTACATTTCAACAATCATTTATCAATTTACCTTTCTTTCGAGTTTCTGCCGGAGTTCATTAGACACCACTAATTCCGATTGTAATTCTGCCAATTTCTTATTCGTTTCTTCCTCTGTTTTCTTTTCTTTCTGGTTATACGGTATAAAGCCACATTAATTCACCGAATAGAATAGAATAGAAAAGTGTATGTATGTACGAGTTTGAGTTTAAACCTGAACCAAAAGTTGGAGCTGTTTGGAGGCAGATTGATCTCTCTCCTGGTAACAAAGCAGAGAAATCAATGCGTTTATTTGCGTGTTTGTGTATTAGAGAGTAAGTGATGCGTGCTTACTTTGAGGTGATGGACTTCGGATATTAGGGCACGGAGTTGGAGCTGAAATTTTGAGAGCTTGAGGAGGTCCATTTTCCCCTTCCCGCCAGTTTCTGCAGAGGGTGGTTATATTGCCCAACACATTTTTTATATTTACTAAAATAACCATAACTAAAATGTCATAAATAATCATCAACATCCATATATTGTCTTTCCTGTCTTTCAAAATTACAAAATCTACCGTTGAGAGCCTTTTTTGATTTATGTGTTGTTAGTTGAGTCTACGAGGAACTTTTTCATTAATAACACAAGTTTTAATATAATAAGTGAGCAAATAAACGAGAACAATTAAACACAAATAAGCAAATAAGTGAAACAATGTAATTTGCACAAAGTAAAAGCGTTAAGTAAAATGGATAGAGAGTGCAAACGATATAGTTATGGAGGTTCGATCCAATGCAATGATTTGTGTCCCCCGTTACCAAGCTCTCTAGCACGAGTAAAGTCTTTTTCACTATGTTGATTGACTTATGATGCAATTCAACACTTTACAACGCTTCCGGTGACTTACAACCAAAGAGCACCGATCATTTTATAACGTTGAGCTTTCCAGGACCTCAACACGACCCACAATTTAGATTGAGTTTACAAGTGAAATCTTCTCTTCTTAGTAAATGATGAATGCAAGGTTAAATATAAGAAGAAAAGTAGAAAAACACTTTGATAGACGGTAATGAATGAAGCTCAAAAGTTTGATTTGAAAAACTTTGATGAATGAGATGATTTTCAAAGTTGAGATCAATCAAAAGTTTTTCAAATATAGAATGATTTGATGATAATAAATGAGGTGAGAAACCGATGCAATTTTAGCTCACAAGAAACTCAATTGAATGCTCATAAGTTTTTGTAATTAATGAGAAGTGAGTTAGTATTTATAGAGATGAAAAATGCCAAAGTTTCGTCAAATCGGATGACCGGTCCAGTTGACCATCAATTTTCGGATGACCAAAATGACCGTTTGTAAGAAAAAAATCAGAAGTCAGAACGATCAAAAATCGGACCGGTCCGACTTTTTGAATTTTTGCTTTGCTATTTGACTTTTGAAAAGTGTGGTCTTTTAATATGCATTTTTCAGTTACTTTTTAAGATGAAAGATTATTTTAAAAGATTTAAAAGTTAGTTTTTAAAAGTCGTTTTTCACTTGATCAAAAATGTCATTTTTGAAACACTTTTTAATGCATGGAATAGTTTTGAGCTATAGTTATTCATACCATATATTGAGGTATTAGTACCTTTACATTTTTGCTAAGAAAATAAGTATTTGATCTTGCTCCAAAGTCTAGCTCTTGATTTCTTGAATGTAGCTTCGATCTTTGACTTTTTTCAAGAGTTCGATTTGTGATGATAGTTTTTGCTCTTATGAAGGCCATTGATCGATATTCTTTTATGCGCATTGAAAACTATAATCACTTGAATTCAACTTGTTTGTAAATAAGACCAACTTGTTTGTTATAATCAAAATCATAGGTCAACAATTTTCCCCTTTTTTATTATGACAAACAAGATGATTTGCGAGATAATAAGGAACAACTGGTAAGGAATATAAATACTTAATTATGCATGTGATCCATATATTCCCCCTATCTTATACAAACCAATAATCGGATGCTTTAAGTCATGTGTTTATGAAGGCGAACATATTCGATTATCATCATCAAACATATCATCGTCAATTCAAGCATATCATCATTATATATTTTCCCCCTTTTGTTATAGGCAAAAAGAATATGGCAATTAAGAATAGAGCACAATATAGGATAGCATAGACTAACGAAAAGAAACAAATATCAAGAAAATAGATTGTCATAAGCTTTAAAGTACATATGTTTAAAAAAGTATCTAAGAGTGATGTTCCGGCACCTCGGGCTCATCCTCCGATGAAGAAGAAGTTGGTATCCTCTCCCTACGTGGTTTCTTGCTTCGAATCTTGACCCTGGCATGATGGTGAATAGAGAATATTCACAAGAAGATGCTTACTTAGAGATGTGAGAGAAACTCAAAAAGTGATAGAAGAAAAAAAAAATGGGGAGTTAGAGTTTTTGGAGGAGAAGAGGTGATGGGTTTTTCAAAACTTGAGTAGATCTTGAGATTTGATGGAATATCTAAGTGGATTGAGGATAGATCTAAGGAGAGGAAGAAGAAAAGGGATAAAAAAGAGAGAGAGAGAAATGAAAGAAAAAAAATGGGGAAGACCCCTTAATACTGGTCGATCGGATCGGTAAACCCAAACTCTCGGGGTTTACTGGTCAACCTTGTCCAGTCGACCAGACGTCGTCCAAGAATATTTTTTTTCATGAAAGATAGAGAATATGATGCGCATAAAAACAATACACACATAAGAGCATGTCATATCAATCATATAATTCATATTCATCAATTATGCCAAACTTCTTCTAAGATGTGAGAATCGATCATGAGCTAGAGGTTTTGTAAGTATTTTGAC
>CAIGRF010411999.1:39280-65320 GCA_903798235.1 Fraxinus ornus
AACCCGCCCCTGCCATCTCTAATAACAACAAATGCCATATTAGGATAAACACCACCATAATCCAGCCTAATCAAATCCCCTATGATCCTATTTATCCTAATCATAAACAATGTACCAAATGTGTCTATATTTATTGGTTATTTATTTATTTTTAACTGACGTGGAGCTCATCCCTGAACCGAATCGGTCCAAATCAATTAACTAAATCGGTCCAAATCATTTAATTTAAAATTACTTTTTATTTATAGTTAATATATACTTTAAACTAAACCTTTTATGGTTAATCAAACCATGCTCCATGCACTTACTGTTTGTTTGTGCGTGTAAAACTGATATGAGCAACCTCTTCTAGATTGATCTTAACATAAATCTCCATTCTGGAAAAGCTTATCATTATTCCCCACATAGGGGTCCTTAGGAGGACATTTCCGTATGCATTAAATTTGGCTGATGTGAAACTTTGATGGATAAAACCCTAACTGGGTCCAGGGATATATAATCTTTTAATAATTTCGTACTAAGGGTCCATTGACAGAGATGTACTGTGGGTCGGGTCACCTTCAGATTGGTCCATCACAGTTTGCAATTTTTTGATGGGTCGATCGTGCTCAGTCTGGTCTTTCGCAGATAATCGATAAATTGTGTTACATGAACAAATTCCTTAGCAAATTAATATGTTTCGTATACTCCTATTGGTCTAATATGATACTTCCATTCTGACAAAAATCTCGTTTTCTTAAGATTTTGGCCATTTGAACATGTTAAATAGATCCTTCATTTCCTTTTCTCAATGTTAGGTTTGATCTTATACCATCGGGTGACCGACTTCAGGAAACCATTTTGGTCGATCACATGGCTAAGCTCTATTAGTCGATGGCTTATCGAAGCAATTAATTTCCACACAAAAAAGGATCAGCAATAAACAAGTAATTGAATCTATCATGAAGAAATTGAACTTCTTGAAAATGTTGGAATCCACAAGCACCTTTGATGAGGCAATGTTGATTGCTGAGTAAGTGCAGTGGGGGCATATGGGGCTCGACATATTTTAGATTTTTTGTGGTTTTTATATTGTAAACACTTGAATCCATTGATGAAGATATGAGAGCAGTGGGCCATTTGAAGCTTTTCATACTTAGCTGGAGATGTCTGCATTTTGGATTCTTGGTTTCATACTTCTATTTTATTTCAATGTCTAAGTTCATTGTAGTTGGCAACCTGTTCTATCAAAAAAATTGCTACTATTATTTGAGGTTGGCCCATGATTAAACCTCATATATGTAAATAAACAACGCGTACGAGGATAATTGGTTAGTGTTTAAACCTCTGATAATAAACTTTAGGAGAATGCTCATTGTACATCAACATTGACAGATTCTTTTACAGACTGATGGGTGACGATAAATTAACTTAAAATTATCAGAAAAATTTCACCACTTAAACGATCGTGGTTATGTGAGGGATTTTTTTTTATTTGATTGTTGAGATTTTGATTCAGTCAAATCTCGTCACATCATCTGTTTGTAAATAAATTTGTAAGTTATGATGTATATATAGCATGATCATAAACTTTAATACTTGAATTAAACACAATAGGTGTAGAAGATAGCAACTTCAAGGAAGACAACTTTGTCATATTATTGTTTTAAGCAAGCAAGCAATGCCCTTTATGGTGATGGCAGATGGTCTAACTAAATTGCATATAATGTGGGAAGTTTGGCATGAGGACAGATTTAAGGAGCTTTCACCTCGTTATTGCTACATCCCTTTGGGAAGAGTTCTTGGCATATTGGTAAATAGGGTTTGGCCAATTTTATTTCTAAATCAATTTAGGAAATTGTTGCAGGTAAAAGCACCGAATTCAAGTGAATGAAGCTGGATTTTTCGGTTATATGCAAAAGTACTCGTTTAGGGTAAAATGGAGCTCAAACAAATCCCTAATTTTGTTGATGCATCTACCCGAACTCATGTCTCTAACCTTAATTCGTGAAATTGTGACAATTTGAGAAGGTAAAATAAAGGTGAACCTAACATTGTAACCTTTAATTGAGTTACACAAGACATAATCGAACATAATACTTGATAGTTTTCAATATTTGTGCGGTTTAGCGTATGGTATAAAAAATTCTTAGCCTCTGTTTGGGTTTCATTTTCTTCTAAAATATTTTTTTTTAAAACTTATTTTCAACTACACATTCTTCCATAAAATAATATTATATGTAAATTTCAAACTTTTCTTTATCTTTTAACTACACATTCTCTAAAAAATCAATATTCCAAAATACATTTTCTTCCAAAATCAAATTAAGCCCTGTTAGGTGGTATTTAATCTTCAAAAACTATGTTTTGAATAGTATTTTTTAGAGAATGTGTGGTTAAAAAGTAGAAAAAAGATTTGAGTTTACGGGTATAATATTTTATTGTGTGAATATATGGTTAATAATAAGTATGAGAAATAATGTAAAATAAATTAAAGGTCACCAAACAGGTGCTAAAATGGAGGCCAAACAGGGGCTTAACATTTTTGGAGCTGATCGCGCGACAACCTTTATCCTCGATGATTCATGGTCGCCGTCGATCATATGTGACATGAATAACTATTGAGATTCATTTTATATCAAACACAATATTCAATTATATTATAAACTAGGGTCGCATAGAAAATTAGAGTTCAAGTCTCCATATCATTCCATATGTAAAAATTGATGCCATATAGTAAATCAGGTGTGCATACTTGTAGCGTGTTGAAGATATAATTTAAATGAATATACATAGTCTTTAAAACTAAATAACTAATACTTTTTAGATAAAAATGTTCATATTACTATCATTCACCGTGTTACACCACTTGCATCCTTTGTTTGAGGGCATGTGATAGATTTTCGAAAAGTCAAAATTTGATTCTGATGCTAAGAAGCTAATTTTGATCGTACTTAGATACTTTTTCGAAAGTAATTTGTCAGATTAAAATTAATTATTAAAATTACTTCCAAAAAAAGCTAGTTTAAAATAAATTTATCATGAATCTCTTCTACAAAAAGTAAAAGAAAAAATGGAAATTCTGTTATAAATAACCTCACTTTCACCAAAAAAAGAAGAGAAATTAGCACGATTTTGGTTAAGCGAGGAAATGTAAAATCAGTTCGAAAGGTATATGTTAAGTTAAAACCATCAATCTAAAAATGTGGGCCAATAAATGATGTCTGTCACATTCATTATCAATCAAGAGTTTATAGATTACCCTAAAAGCTAATTTTCTAACCCCAAAACTATCATTATCACTAATCTTTCCACAAATAGACACCAATAATCATAATTTCAACAATCATTAATCAAAGACTTTACTCCTTTTCCGGTAATCTCGTTTTTATTATATCATGATCGTCTAACCGCGTCGAAGTCGACAATCAATTTGAAATACATTTGGTACGAATCATTAAACAACACTTTGTAAAGTAATGTCAACAAATTTTTTTATTTTTTTTTGCCATTTTATTATTATTATCGTCCAATTCGACTTTTGAATTTTAAAAATATATATACGAATAACGGTATCATTACTTTTGACGCATTGACACAATAAGTGAAGTTTGAGAATTGAATAGAGAATTATTAATTTGATTCCATAAATTCATATCAAGTTTTAGCCGATGAAGTGTAATTTTTAAGAGATCAATTATTTCACGTTATCAAGTCCAGACTCAGCCCCTGTTTGGTCCGGATTAAAATTTGATTTTAATCCAGTCAAAGTCAAACAATCAATATTAACCACATCTTTAATGGATCCCACAACTTTTCAACCACATATTTCAAAAAGTTTTAACACAATCTACTAAAAATCCAATTTCAATCATCATCAAACACCCTCTCAATAATCATGATAAAGAATTCATCTCGTACTCAATATTGTAGCAATACACTCAATATTAGACTTTCGAGTTTGAGCTAGCCAGCACATTAGTGTCAAGCATAGAAAATGTATCGATTTCGATCAAAATATGTACTATGAACAAAATATTTATTAGCACATTAGATTCTAATATAGGACTAATTTCGCACATCCTCTAGTTTAATTTGCCATTGTTTGGTTTTATTAAAAAATAGATTTTTAGAGATTTTAATCTAAAATATAATTTTTATTTGTCGTCTCAAGATACTGATCGGTGGATGCTCCGAGAAAAGCTCACTAAGTCACTTCTTTTCAACTCTCAACGGGTCTCTCCTCCTCTATCTAGAATGAACTAGTAGTGGTGGCGGCGGCTAGTGTACGCTAGTTGGTATAGTACGCACCCAACAACCTATACTGTTTGAAAGAAGATCTATACTCCCCTGTCCCCCCCATCCACCTATACATACACTTTCCTATTTATCGATCGATACACACACATTTCTGTAATTACATGATTACTTCATTACTGTGATTCGGGTCGGGTTTCGGATGGATCCGATGATAAATGATGGCGGAAAAGGAATGTACTGCTATGCCGAGATGTGGCCGGGGTTTGCTAATGCGACGTCGTATGGAAATGTGGGTATGGATCTTATGGTGACGGACCAGATATCGAATCATAATTCGAGAAAGCGGCGCGACGAGGATGAGTGTGTTAAAGGAGCTTGCAGTAGCAACAGCGACGGAAATAATAGCAATAATGCCTTGGTATTTTTTTGACTGAAAATTTAATTGAATTTCCAATTTACATAGCTGCTTGCATTAGTTCCTTTACTTTAGACGCTAGTTATATTTATTCGTCTGACCAAAATAGACTTATTTGAAATTGGAATTTATCAAAAGAACGAATTCCTTAAAGAAGTCTTCAGACGAGAGATTCGGTATATTCTATAGTTACTTACTTCATTCGGATTGCTGGTAGTTTTAGCATGTGAATAATTGATTGTGTTTATAATATGAGCTTGGACTTTATAGTAATTTTGATCTATTGATTCTCATATTCTTGTTATTAACGCATGATTATATAGGCGTATGTATTGAAAGGGACACAGAAGTGGATACGGATGAGCATTTTGTAATTTTTTGGTGTGTTTTATCATGAAGGAGCTAACCCTTTTTTTTTGTTTACTGATTGGTAATTTCTGTCATCATTGTTTATGTTTCGTATGTATTTTTGGTGTTGTGCAGCATGAAGGAGACAACAAAAGGTTGAAGACGGTGAGATCAAAGGAGAATTGTGAAAATAAAGCAGAAGTAGAAGGGAATTCAGGCAAGGAGACAGAAATGCCTACAAAACTGGCCGAACCTTCAAAGCAAGACTACATCCATGTTCGTGCTAGAAGAGGTCAAGCCACCGATAGTCACAGTTTAGCTGAAAGAGTAATTTCTTTACTCCGATTCTTTAAAATTTATGTTCTAGCTGTAATTTCCTGATAATCAACGGTAAGATAATTGTCAATTAAGAAAGTAATTATGTTATCATGATGATGAATTTATGATCGATGAATAAATAGAAGATCATGGAAATCTGTGCCAAATGATTTTTTCTTATTTTCCGCTTGGTGCAGGCAAGGAGAGAAAAAATAAACGAGAGGATGAAAATTCTCCAAGATCTAGTCCCTGGATGTAATAAAGTGAGTATTAATACTTCTTCGACTTTATTGTCCTTAAAGTAACAACTATCATTTTCCTTGAATGAAATTTTCCCTTGAGCAATTGAACTTCTTGTTTCCCTGTTTTTTCTGTTCTGATAAGTGAGAATTTTGGTTCTAGCACCTTCCAACCACGTGTCATCTTTTAATCGGCGATATTGTTATCAACCAACTGATTCGTTTTTGCACTTTTTAATGGTTTGAGCCTAAGCAAAAGTGGTCCTATTGCCACATGGCAATGGAATATTCTGCTATTCCTTTGTTTGAGGCATTATTATGAAGTCTCGTGCACTGTGCTTCAATAACTTTGGAAAATTGGTTTGCCACATGCCATGTGCTTCGAGCACAGGGTGAGACTTGTTTAGTTTATCCTAGCGAGGAGCTTTGCTCCCATAGAGCCTTTCCTCTGTTAGACAAGCTGGGTCGCTGCCCTTGTTTTATTGCGGTAACTCTAGCGAGCCTTGTGAAGGTTCACCGAACCATTAGGGCTGTTTAAGGTGACGTGGGCATTTGTGACACGTGGCCTTTGAGTCTAATGTGGTTTGCACATGACGTTCATGTGGGGCGAGGTAGTTAAAAAGAGGGTAGTGTAGTTCCAATTAATATAACTCGCAATTGGCAGTGGCCAACTTTATAGAACTATAGAAGTATAGCACTTATACGCGATACATATAAATCTACCTAAATGGTTTGTGTGCAATCGGAATTCTAATTTTTACTTCAGAAAGAACTTGCTGCATTTCGTGTCGTATATAAAGTAACTAATCTTCACCCAAAGCAATTATCAGTTTTGAGAATGCTTAAAAATATTGAAACTGACAACCCAAGTGAAGGAGCTTACTCTTAGGCAGTAGAAGTTGTTGCTGATATAGACATCATAAATATCGGTATATTCTTGTACAATATCCTAGATATTATATCAACTTGAGTTAATTTTTCGTTCTAATAACTCTTTAAGAGTTAGATATCAGTACAGAAACATGGTTTATTTATTTTGTTGATTTTTACAAGGAAAGTTTTCAGTCTTTCGGTGCCTTGTAAATTTTTGTGCAGTAAAAATCTTAAGAGGGTTTTATTTGGATCCAGGTTAATGGCAAATCACTAGTCCTTGATGAAATAATTAATTATATCCAGTCTTTACAACGTCAAGTTGAGGTAGATCTCTCTCTCTCTACACACACACACACACACACACACAAACTAACAATTATGGATGTTTTTTCTCTCAGTTTCTCTCTATGAAGCTTGAAGCAGCAAATGAAAGAGTGAACCCTGGCATTGAAGGATTTCCTTTAAAAGAAGTAAGTTCTAGAAACATGATTATCAACTTCCAATTTTCATTGAGTTTTGGTTTCTTTGGATTTCAGTCAGTAATGACACCAGCTAAATCCGTTAAGGGGTGAATGTTATTTTTAAGTCGAGAAGATTGTTTCTCCATGGTTAGGTTTTCTTACTGCCATTCATCATTATTATTAATTTATCGTAACTCATTCAGTGTGAAAGTAGTCAACTTTTCTTGGAACTCATTTTCTAGGATTAGTAGTAGCTTCATTTTTCCCAGAAATTACGTGTAATAGCAAAAGAGAACTCAAATAGAGGAAGAAAGTTTCAAAATTCGGATCATAGAATGGAAAACCTTAAAAAGAAATAGAAAAAGGTTGATGTAATTTTGATAAAATTTCTCTATGTACACTTCAAGTTTACCACTGGTTAATGCTGAAATGTGTTTCGATTTTGCAGTTTGCTCAGCAAACCTTTGATTCTCTGGGCATGACATTTGGTTCACAAGCTCCAAGGGAATACAATAGGGGTGCATCACCAGAATGGCTACATATGCAGATTGGCGGCGGGTTTGAAAGATCATCATGAGTTAATAAATTCTAATTAATTGCCAATAAAAGCATTGAGAAAGCTATATATGTTCCTTCATTGACTGCATAATTATACTCATTTCTTAAATCAGAAATATATCGTATTTCCATTTTTATCTGGTTTGAGCTTTTGCATCGGAACATTCTCCTATCCTCTATGAAAAAACTGATACATATTGTAACATGCTTCATTTTCTTTGTCCGGTATGAAAAATAATTCCTCCGTGGTTTGTTTGGTATGCTTGTGTACAATAATGGACATTTTAAATAATGAAAGGAGAAAACATCATTTTTTAAAGTACTGTTCTTGGTATTTTATACCAATTATTATAAGCTTGTGTATCTTTGTCAATTTCAGTACAATTTTGCAATTGGAAGCATCGAGAAAGCTGAAGCTTCCTTGAATAAAATTCAAGGTTCTGTCACATATTTGAGTAATTACATTGAATTGATTTTGATTTTGTTAATAGTTGGAACTTGGAAGTGTTCGTTTTTACTAGGCTAAAGCATGCTAGTTCTTTGATTAGTGATTGTGTGGCAACTTTCCGACAATCTCTATGCCGTAGTGGACCACTTAATTTATTATCTAATGCATTAAATTGTATTACAACTCCATTGAATAATGAATTAGGGGTTTTGTTGCCACTCAGCTGATCACTATATTTGGCAAGAGTTTGTTAATCACTAGATTATGTGAATCACGGGGTATAATCAATCAACTTTCTCGTGGAAATCCATGTCACGATCCCTGAGCATAAGCTTTATAATGCATGTTGGTTTGTCACGTCACGTCACGTCATTTGGCATCTTATGAACATGGAAGATGTTTTTTTCACTTGGAGGGTGTTTGGTAGAGATTAAAATTAGATTAAAATTGAAAAATTAGTCGTCATTATTGACTTTTATTGGACGAGTGAGACCCAATAACGATAATATTTTCAATTTTAATTGGATTAAAATGGGGGGAGGGGGCAAACAAGCTCTTGACCATATTTCATTGATTATATGGGTGTCAAATTAAAGGAGTTTGGGGTGGGCCGACCTAGCATTCAGCTCACACCTCGTTTGGAAGGTTTGAAAAAAATAAAATTTTCAATTACGGGTGTTTTTGAGTTTCACTATTTAAAAAAAATGTATTTTGAAATAGTAGATTGATGGAGAATGCGTAATTGAAAAAGAAGGAAAAATTCTTGATATGATGTAAAATATTATTTTATTGAAGAATGTGTGGTTGAAAATGAGTAGAAGATAAGAATGAAAATTTTAATGTGTACTAAACATGGACTAAATGTTCAAACTAGGAAGAGCGGCCTTTTAGCCTAATCTATTAGTCCAATTAACAAACTTATCGTCAACCCTGGCTATCTTTTTTCTCGTCAAAATTTGAACATTTTATGCATTATAAATGATAATACTATAAAATAACTAGGTCAACTTTTAGTTAAGCTAATTATAATTATTGATAACTCATTAACTAGTTAGTATTAAATTACTAGTCTACATCCGACTTGGAAGAAATTTTAAATTGCAAATAATTGAAGAAAAATGGAGCTTTGAATATATATTTATTCTCTGTAAGTAGTCATAAACTACGAGTCAAACATTTCATAACTAGTAGTTTTAACCGTACATAAATTTCTATAATCACTTAAGCCATGATTTATTAACCAAACGACGCCGCGTCTTCAAGTGGCTATTCAGCTTTGTGCGTCAAATCCCCACGCTTCTTCGTACACGTGAACACCAAAAACTAGTCAAAACCCGTTTCAACTCCACGGTCATATGTATCCACGCTCCAAACTACGCGTGGGGAAAATACTACTGAGGTAAATATTTCACGCCGATTAACATGAACGTATAAAAACGAGGCCTAAAATGACTTGAAAAAAAAAATAACCCCTTCATTCACTCAACCACCAAATTACGAAGCCAATAATTTTTTTTTTTTTTTTTTTTTATAATTTCTTCGTATTGAAAAATTTGATTGAATTGAATTTAGTTTCTTTGAAATATCTGATATCTGAAAAGCGTTGAGGTTTTTTGGTGTTTCGATCCTGTGTGATCGAAGGAAGTGTAAGGAGTGGAGATGTCAGGATGGAGGGGATCTAGATTAGGGGGTGGTGGAGGAGGTGGCGGCGGCGGCAGGTCGCCGACGGCGGAGCGCATCCCGTCTTCTCGATCGGTCCGGCTAGGGAAGGTCCAGCCACAGGCACCGGGTCATAGAACCGTGTTTTGTAATGATCGTGAAGCTAACGCCCTCACCAAATTCAAGGTCATTAATTTACTTGGTTTTCATTTATTATGTTGCAACTGTGTTTGCTTACGAGTCTTTTTTGTTTTGGGTTTAGTCTGGTGTTAGGGGATGCAATGAACGGGGCAGACGGGCAGTGTTTGTGTGCATTGTGTAAGGTGGAAAAATTATTTTGGGGTGGTGGTTGAAGATACTTTCTCTTGAGGTTTATCTAAGGGTTTTAGTTTGTTTCCTGATAATAAGATCATTATTTTTGTATTCATCCTGTTTATGGTTTTGTTTTTTAACTGTTGAAAGAGATTTTATTGGTTCAAGACTAAGATGCTTGCATTTCAGATTCTTGTCAAATTTATGTACATTTCAGATCTTCGATTCCAATGTTATGCCCAGGAGAAGGGTTGATTTGGCTGTAGAATTTATGGGAATTTTGATTTTCAGAATAAATACAAATTAGTTTTGGAATTCGATTAATGTTGTTTCCAGTTTCCTTCAGTAAATCTATACTGACTGAGGACACTTTTGATGGTTGCGAGTGTTATGAAATGTGGGTTCATGCATAAAATTATTAATTGTTATTTGAGGTTTCATTTCCAAATGTTGTACTAGAGCTTGCAATTGTTAAATATCAAAGAATATTTAACAAGACGTTGAAGATTTCACGTATTCAGATTAGAATATTTTTAGAAACAACTTGATAGAGTAATGTGGCATCTATCTAGAAAAACAATAACTTAACAAACAGCATAATGAAGCAAACAAACCTTATTACAGTAAAATTGGAGTTGAACCTTTCTAGAAACCCGAAGGGCATGAACAGAATAATAGAGCAGAAGGCTATGAGGATTACAGAGGAGTTGTTTATGGCTACGCATGAATAACTAAGTATAAATAATATTCAATTTTCTCCTTCATGGGAGATAGAAGAAAGTGAAGAAGTAATATCATGATTTACATGAATCAAGTAGTGATGCCTCATTGGCCCCGTAAGTATATTCTTAGAACGGAGAAGAAAATAAAAGATAAACTGAAAATATACTGACGGCTAACATGAAAATCAACACAGAAAGCGGGGATTTAATTTCTGTAGCACGTAGTTAAAAGAAATTTATAAAAAGATAATAGAAATATGAAGAAATCTATAAAAATTAGTAGATCCTGGGATAATGTGACTGAGATGCCACAGTGGGTGTTATTTCTTTTATTTGAATGAATTGTAAATGAGAATGTTAATGTTTAGCATGAGACTGAGCTATATACTTAGTTGAGAGGACTTTTTTTTTTTGATAACCGTGGATGTTTGGGCCAGCTTGCGCGTACTTCGACTAATCCCACGGGCCCTGAAGTTTACGGTCAGGTACTCACCTCAGTGACCTTGAGGGATTCGAACTGGTGACCATTGGGGAGCAAATTCAAAACCTGACCAATTGAGTAACCCCTGAAGGTTTAGTTGAGAGGACTGAACAAGAAACATGTGATCTAAACCCCTGTTTGAGCCAAATTATTGTAGAATGATAATGAAAAATATAGCTACACAAGAGATAGAAAATTTAAATTTACATGTTGATGTCATGGATAACGGTCATATTTTTCATTTTAATGAGATAATAATGTAGATCAAACATGGCCCAAAAAAATCTCAATAAGATTTTCTATTTTCGTTTCAAGAAAGATGATGGTGTTTATGTTATATATGCTCCTAAACATTTTCTTTTGACCAAATGTTCTGCCACTGAGATGGCATTACTTTACACTGTCCTTTTAAGAATACTTTTCATCAAAAATTTGTCTTTTTGCTAATTATGTGGCAAAAATTTTTAACCGGGTTTTGATTAATCTCCTAATAAATTTTTCAGGGCAATTCTGTGTCAACAACGAAGTACGACTTGTTTACATTTTTACCAAAGGGGTTATTTGAACAGGTAAGTTTTTGTCGATTGGTCATGAAAGTTTTTATAATTTTCTGTTGAACTTCAACTCTTGGTAAAATTATGCTTGGTACTATCTGCTTATGATGAATTCAACATGAAGTATCCTTTTGCTGTAAGGAATTACAGGGATGCTTGCTGGAAATCCTGTTCTTTGGAAACTAATTTTGGACATGGACCCCAAAAATTTGTTCGGGTCTGGAAGTCCTTTAGCAAATTAAGAATACTGTTTGACCCATCAAAGGAAGTGTAGGAAAAATAATTATTTTTTCTTAATATTAGAAACTTGGGACTAGGTTTATATGAAAATCTTAACTGAATGTATTTGGAAAAATAACAATTGAGAATTATATGTGTTTCCATTTGTGGAAGAGGAGAAAAGAATGCAACTTGTTAAAGCTTTCACATCCTTTATGCTTTGTAGAAGTTAGATAAATTGTTTGATCCAAGAACTTTTGTTTATGACGTTTAAAATTAAGTTTCTAACAGAATTTTAAACAATTGGAAGTCTCTAGGTCCTTGTAGGTTATTTAAAGCTTGTTTAGGAAAATGTTTATAAACCGTTTAAATTATAAATTGATAGAAATGAGTGGCGGATAAGTGGGTAGTATTTGTAGATTCCACAAAATGTGTGAATAAAAGTGTTTCACTATTCATAAACCGTTTATAAACATTATCCAGACATAGGCTTAGAGTTAAGATTGATGAATTAGTGTAGTTAGAGTAAGAAATGTCTATAGCATGATTTATGCTTGTCTGCTCATTTAGCTCCTTTCGTCGTTGTATTTCCTTTTGATTTACCTGATAATCCTCTATTTTTGTATTTATGTTGACAGTTTAGGCGGGTGGCTAATCTCTACTTTCTTATGATCTCAATCTTGTCATGCACTCCAGTGAGGTAAGCTACTTAAAACATAATTTAGCTCATCAAGGAGAAAGAAAAGATAGTTGGGATAATATTAATTTCTTGACAGTTGTCTTTTTGAATTTATGAACTTATCAATTTATTGAATGGAAAAATACATTCCAGAAAGTGATAGGGTAATTACAGCAATGGCACAATACAGTCATATGGTATTTTTTTTTTATGTATTAAGGATCAGAAAAGTTGGGATGGGGAATGATAGAGAGTTGGTATAAATGATTCCTTTCTATAGGCAGATGTGGGGATTTTTGCCATTGGTATTGTGTAAAAGAGATGGGTTGATCTGACATTTTCTGTGGCTTTAAGTTTGGTTGAAATCTTTTGGATTCAGTGTTTCCTTCATCATGTTCAACGTGGTTTCTGCTTTAATGGTGATTATCAGGATTATGAAGTTCTATCATCTGTAGACACAGATAACTCATACTTCTTGTATTATCTGAAGAGTTATTGCTTAATTGGTAGCTTCAGTTTGGTTCTTGTTGATAATTGAAAAGAATAGCTTATTTTTTGTTTTTGGGTTAATTGTAAGTATATTGTCTTGTGTATGCCCTAATTAATGCATAATACCACCACTCTGTTGTACCGATTCTATTTGTTTGCTGACCTTATTTTGCCAACTATTGTTTTACCACGTGTGTTTGCTTGTTTATTGACTATTTTAGAAACTAGCTGCTGATCTTCAAGAAATCTGGAGTATGTTTTAACTGGATGACTTTGGAGTTAATCAACTGGATTTGATATCCTCTCCATCCATTTTTCCTTTTCTGAGAACATTTGTACTTAAAATAGTTCTGTTTTCATGCAGTCCTGTAAGTCCAATAACAAATGTGCTTCCTCTGTCCCTGGTGCTTCTTGTATCTCTCATTAAGGAAGCATGGGAAGACTGGGTAAAATGTCATACTAGATCACCTTTTTCTTTCTTCTCTCTAAACTATTAGGGCTTGCTTAGGAGTTCCAGCGTATCAGTTATGAACGTTTTTTGAAGTATTGATTTTGAGCATTTATGAGCACATCAGTTATGAGTGGCTTTAGTAGCTGTTTTTAAAACAGTCGAATCCATGCGTGGAAGTTTAGTATCCATAGATTCTGAAAGTTTTTTTAAAAAGTAGAGTTATATATATGACCCTTAGTGAAATTTTGAGTTTATGATTTCTCGTATGAAATTTTTTATCTATAAGTGATATTTTACTTGTACGTAATTTTTTTACATATAAGTAAGTATTTCACTTAAAAAAGTTAAATAAAGTTAAATATTTACTTAAAATTTTATGTTAGTATTTCTTAGTTATATAAACTTTATAACTATAAGTAATTTTGTACTTTCAAATAATTTTACACAAGCGAATTTTTTACGTATAAGTAACTTTTTATGTTTTATATTATAAGTGATTTTTTGTCTTCGTAGTAAGATTTTTATACAAAAATATTTTTTTATCATATATATATAATTTTAATTATAAGTGATTTTTTAATTATAATATAATGTTTTCGCTTATGAATAATTTTTTTAGTTAGTATATTTTTGTCTATAAGTTCGTTTTTTTTTTTAAAAAAACATGTTTGCTGGAATTAATTATTTTATAAAGGGTAAAATTAGAAGAGAATTTGAAAAACAGCCAAAAACCGCCGATTTGGTGGGTTGAGAGAACTTGTCAAAATTATACTACACTGTTTTTGGATGGTTCTAAATCATCTTAAACCGGTACTCAAAAATCTAGCAAGCATTAGTTCTTCCAACCACTCATAAACGGTGCCATAAAAAACCGGTCAAACCGGTGAAAATAAAACTCCCAAGCAAGCCCCTAGGTTCCAGCTGTTGTCATTTTGTTTGAATTGTAATTATGAATTGTATCTTTGTTAACTTGAGGTCTCCAAGTTTTTTAGGATGCTGATTGCTTACAATTTTTTTTCTATATTATTCCTCTCATTATGTATGGCAGAAGCGTTTTCAAAATGACATGGCAATCAATAATTCTACTGTAGACGTGTTTCAAGATCAGAATTGGGTATGTATTCCCTGGAAGAAGCTGCAGGTTGGAGACATTATCAGAGTAAGTCGGCTGTGTCTGTTACGTTTTTCCTGCCATTTCACTTTTCTTCAGCTGTTTCGAGTTGGAACTACTGATTCTGCATGTTTTAAATAAGTTAGAACAGGAGATGTATTTTAACTTGTATTCCCTCCTTCTTATATTCCTTAGTTAGGATTTGATTTTAAGTTGTATTCCATCCATCATATTTTCCTTAATTAGGAATTGATATGGAATAGAATTGTTTAAGTTTTCTTTTCCAAATAGGATAATAATTTTTCCTTTTCCTTTTATAGATAGGATTAGGTTTGGATTGTGTAAGTAACACTTGAACTAGATGAATAATACAAGATGTTCAGCCTAAGTTTCAACTTGGTATGAGAGCAAGTTTGATTCAACTTGAGTTAAACTTAAAATCATTTCTATTCGTTCTCCAGCGAGAGGCCTTGTGCCGCTTGTTCAGTGAAGTTATATTTTGATTTCTTTGGCTTTGAAATTTGGAGTTTCAAATTTAGCCCTAAAATTGCAATTCCTAAAATTCAATTTCAAACTCTAACCTTGGCTGAACCCTACCTTCCCGGACGACCTATCATTCCGACGAGGTCTACCAAAATCAGTCCGGTAATATCTGGACAGCAGCGCGATCATTCCATCTGGATTCCTTCTGCTCACGTAGGCTAGGAAAGATTTTATGTTGAGAGAATCTCGAACAGTTGCAAATCCCTATGGTCACTACCTTTTGGTGAACAGTCGTGAAGGGCAAGTAACCTATTCTGACATTACTGTCTCTATTAGGTTCATGAAGACCAGGCAACCCTTCTCTGTGGGTTTGCCAGAAAAAGAAAGATATTGAATCTCTTTTGTGTCTGCCCTTGAAGTTGATTGTGCAAGTTGGTCTATGAGGTTTCAAAATCTTGCATATTAATCCTTAAAATTTCTGAAATGTTAAATTCAGTCCCTCTTTCTGGTTGGAGCAAGTTAGTTATGAAGAGTTTGTTTGGGTTTCATTATAATTTGCTTATAATTGAAGTCAAAGTTAAACATTAATTTTAAGCACACATTTACAACTACTACCCACTTATTATCCACATTTGTGGATTTATTACTTCTCTTCATAGTTATTCCATTATAATGAAACCCAAACAAACACAAAGTTTTCGTCTGTGGCAAAATGGCAACTAAACTTTCAGATTCTTGCATTTTGACCCTGATTTCACCTTCTCCTTAGCAAAGCAACCTGTCCCTCTATCATCTCAGTTATGCGTGTTTGCTATTTTTAAGAGCGTTGGTATTTTGGTCGAAGCGTTTGTGCGGTGTTTTGATTGGGTTGTTTTTGTGTGCTCTTGAAGCTTCAAACCTAGATTGCTGTGCTGGAGATTTCTTGCTACACATATTGTTAGTGGTTCCAAGATCTTTTATTGTGGTGGCTGATGTTCTCTAGTTTCTCTAGTTTTTCCTTAATTTGCTACCCCTCGATAACCATTGTCTATGCTTCTCGACCCTTTCTCTTGGTCGACCCAGCCCACTCTGGTATGTCCTATGATTTTATACTACCCTTCTACTATTCTTGTTGCCAGTCTTGGAGACTTTTTTAGTGTTTGTATTTGTCGATCCAGCCCTCTAGTACTCCCTAGAGGTTTGATAGATGAGACTTCTTAACTTTCTGCTGCTGCATGAAGATTGCATCTACAGTTGGGGACGTACCTTCTTTTGGTTGTTGGTTTGAAAATCCAAGCTTTGGCAACCCTTTTTGCTGTGCAAGCGAAGCTTCTGTTGCTGGACATTGGTTTCGAGCTTTCTTGTCGGCTGTTTGTGGATGAGTGTGTATGGCCTCTGCCGTATTCGAAGATTTCACACACTCGTGTTTGCTATTTGTGTGTGCTCCTGTCGCGCGTGCGAGTAGGCATTCTATACGTCGTTTTTCAACATGTGTAATATAAATGCACCAACTTGAGGGAGGAGTTAGAATAGGAGATGGTGATCTATAACTTGTATTCCATGTATCTTATATTTCTTAATTAGTTAGGAATTGATATGGAATAGAATTGTACAAGTTTTCTATTCCAAATAGGATAATATATTTTTTGTTTTCCTTTTTTTAGGTAGGATTGGATTTGGATCTTGTATAAATAGCCCTTGAATTAGATGAAAAATACAAGAAGTTCAGCCTAAATTTCAGCTAAATAGCTTCGTTTCTTCCCTTCTACTATGGTGTGAGTTTTCAGCTGCCGCCTGGCTACTTTTTTTGCCCCTTGGTGGTGTATGACTATAGTCTTTCAACTGTCTATTGCAATTGTCATTTAAGTCAGTCTTGTTTATTTGCATTTCTATAAATCAAACTTTGCCAAATAGTTTATCATGGGATTAAACAAGCTTATGTAGGTTTCGAAAGAAATGAGTTGGAGCTTAATGAATGGCTTATTATTGCTTATTCTAACACCTCCTAAATTGATGCAAGCAGTTATAGTTTATGTTGGAGTCTAGAGAGCTGTTGACTATGTACTTGTAACCGTAGCTATTGACAAATTATTAAACCCAGCCTAAAGTAATAAATGTTTATTCAAAAAGGTTCAGATCAATCTCACGTTGGAATTGAATAGATTTTTCTCAATACCTGCTAATCATAACACCGACATTCCAACATATAGCCGATCAAGGACCTGGGATATAGGCTGGCTTGGGTATTGACGTCAGACTTCAGAGCTGTGGTTTAGAATTTAGGGCATGTTTGGGCGGATTAAAATCTGATTTTAATCTAAGTCAAAGTCAAACAATCAATATTCATTACATCTTTCATTCGAGCACACATTTAAAAAACTTCTATCACAATCCACTAAAAATCTGATTTTAATCCACACCAAACACCCTCTTAATTTTCATCTCCGAAAATGTTGTTAAAATCAAGTCTCTGCTGTATGCTACACGCACTGTTGTGCAGCCTGAATAAGGTTGAGAAGTAATCTCAGCTGCCATTTTGGATGATCTTTTCCCAAAATTTATACAATCGACTGTTGTATTGGTTGCAGGTAAAGCAGGATGGATTTTTTCCAGCTGATCTACTATTCCTTGCTAGCACAAATATGGATGGTGTTTGCTACATAGAGGTTTTCACTCTTTTGTTTCTGAACAATTTTACTCTATTCTCTCTTTTGTAAGAATGGTTCAAATTTGTTTGGAGAACAGGAAACAAGCTGGAGAACTACTGCCTTTGTATTTTCCCTTCCAATTTTCCTCTGCATATCAATCAACTGTTGTGTTTTGTTTGTTTGCAGACTTCAAATCTGGACGGTGAAACAAACTTGAAGATTAGAAAAGCATTAGAAAAGACTTGGGATTATTTGACACCAGAGAAAATATCTGAATTTAAAGGTTGTGCCTTTGTTCTAATACATATTTACATGTCATTTCTTTATATTGGAGTCTCTAATAATTATTAATATCGCTTATGACTATTTTCTGATAATAGTTACTAATGTTTCATATACTTTTGTGAATCCAAATACTTATCTATATTTGTTGCACCTTGTGGATTAAAATTAACTCTCACATTACACCTTTTTCCTGTTTGGTTTAGCTAAAAAAAGTTGATAAAAATCTAAATCAAAGTCAACAATTAATTTTAACAACACATTTCATTTGATCTACAACTTTTATAATCTTTTCAATTGCACATATCATCAATTTTTATCAAAATTTAATAAAAATCTGATATTTAGCTAAACGAAACAAGGGTTTAGTATGGAAATCAAATGTAAAAATTGTATATTCCTCATTTATGAAGTTTTAGTTACTAATAGAATTATCTTACCTAATTCATTTTGATATCTAAATAAAAAATGCAACGTATTTTTGAAAAACTCAACGTTTATTTTATACACTGCACTAGAGTAGGTTGGATGAAGACATGAAGTAGAGAAGTGTTACAACAATTCTATGAGATAGGAAGATAGCATCATGGTTAAAAGGCGTGTTTAACAGAATAGCGATTAGTTATGCTATTTAAGGACAAATATTCATAAGATTTTATTGAAAATTAGATGTTAAGACGGATATGCGGTCACATTAAAATGGGTAAGATAATGTATTGAAAATTAGATGCTAAGATGGATATGCGGTTATCAGAGTCATGTTACACAACTTCCGTTGATCTTGATGATAATTGTGATGCGATTTCGATCGAGCAAGTTAGAAGATAGTGTAAAACTAAAAATAATATGGTTATTGTAATTTCTAAATACGTAATTGTATTTGTTCTCCTAGTAAATATAACAATGACGAGTGAAATGATGAATAAGGATTCATGTAGCCTATCTCAAATTTGATGTGAATAAGTCTTACGTTGTTGTGTTGTTGTTTCAAAGTTATTTTACTTTCTCTAATGCCGATTTAACCTCTTGCATCCAAGCTATGTTGGTATATTATAATATGGTATGAACTAATAGAGATGTATTAGTACATAATTAACATTACAAGTAGATGCATTAAACTGTATTAATGAAGTTTGTTCTACTCATGACTACTATAAAGGGAATCTACTAAGAAAATATTATTGATTACTGGTTACTGAATTTATCAATTTTGATATCTGTAAAGGAGTCTCATCCTGGAAATAATATTTTATATTTATTAAATTGTTGAACACTGCTTAGAGTAAAACTAAACCCTAATGAAAAGATAAGTGTGAAATATGGAAAGATTCACCTAGTGCTTAAAACTCTTTATCTTATTAGGACAGAAGTTGGTGAGGGATTTTGAAACAGAACCTAGGGATCTAATGTTCCATAAACTCTAAATTGGAGGATCCATCACCCGTACTATTTAACTATTTACTGCAAAAAACTGTATTAGTTTTTGGTGGTAGCATTAAAATTCATATGTGACTCGATGAAATTCATATGTGACAACATGGGTCATTAGGGGTCTTGAGCACAATAAATTGCTGAAGCAGGATTTTGACGGCAAACACTACCTGTTAGAAAAGGAGTAGCTTAGTAATGAAATCATGATTTGCTTGTTGTAAATAATGATGGGCATTTAAATAAAACCAATTTTTCTTGCTTGGCATTTGCTTTTCTGATGGAAATTCACCTGTAATATTCAGGAGAAGTGCAATGTGAGCAACCAAATAACTCGCTGTACACCTTTACTGGCAACTTGATAATTCAAAAGCAAACCTTGCCTCTGAGTCCAAATCAACTTCTATTACGGGTATGTCATCTCATATAGCCACAACTTCGACTTTTCTGCATAATGCAGTTGCAAGTTGGATTTGTTTTCAAAGGAACTCATGTCAGTCCAACTCTTTGTAATTGATGATGTATTTTTTGTTTCTTGACTATCTGCTAATGTGCTTGTGATGCTCACTTTTGTTACCTTATAACTTTCTAATAAGAATTCATTAATCATAATTAACATATATTTTCTGTCAATAAATGCTCAATCTGGCAACCAATCTCATCTTTTCTTTTTCATCTTAAGTAATGATTGGTTGGTACCTTTGTATTTCTTGACTTTTTATTGGCTCTTTCTTTACATTTTCTTAGGGATGCACTCTCAGGAACACTGAGCACATTGTTGGAGTGGTCATTTTCACAGGGCATGAAACTAAGGTGTGTCCTATTACTTAAAGCAGTCAAGTTGTAGTTGAGTTGTGTGACACTTTCCCAGCAAAGGATTTGTGGAATAACATTTTTCCAAAGGAAGTTTCAAAACTACTACAATGTTTTATCTATTGGATGAAAAGATTTTTCCTGAGTCCAATTGATGAGTTAGTATAAGATTTGTTTGCGATGTCTTAATGTCTGTCTGTCTGCTTTGCCTTTCTAATTGGTATGTGTTCTGTCTTTAATCTCCTTTACGACATATTTGTTGTGTACTGTATGCAGTAGTGGTTGTGGTCTGATTGCAGGTTATGATGAATTCAATGAAAATTCCATCCAAGAGAAGTACATTGGAGAAGAAACTTGACAAGCTTATATTAATTCTGTTTAGCGTTCTCTTCTGCATGTGTCTGTTGGGTGCCATAGGAAGGTTTGATTATATAATTTCTGTTACCATGATTTATCTATATGTTTTTGTTCTTATAGTTTACTGATGTTTGATGTTATTTACTATTTGTTCTTGATATTATGCAGTGGAATATTCATCAATCGGAAGTACTACTATTTGAGGTTTGACAACTCAGAGAAACAGTTCGATCCTGACAATAGATTTGTGGTAAAGAGAATTATTATTGTTTATTGTTTCTACTCTCATCATTTATATATTTTCAGTTTTTCATTTGTCTTGTAGGTTGCTGTTTTGACTATGTTTACCTTGATTACTCTCTATTCACCTATCATCCCCATCTCTCTTTATGTTTCTGTTGAGGTATATCTCACAGTGGTTGGTTATTTGAATTTTACTGAGGTTTTGCATGGTCATGGACTCGGTTTTTGTTTATTTCAGATGATTAAATTTATTCAGTCTACTCAATTTATCAACAATGACTTGTGCATGTACCATGCTGAGAGCAATACCCCTGCATTGGCACGTACATCTAATTTAAACGAGGAACTTGGGCAGGTAAAAATTTGCCCTGTTCAATTTGGTTTTTCAGGGAAGGGGTCTAAGGTTCAGGGTTGTGGTTGCAAGTTTACTCTACATAACATCTGCTTTAATTTCAAACATCAAACTAGGAATTCAATTATTAGTTTATGAACTAAATGGTGCTACTTATGTGGATCAGTTAATTATATTTTATGCTTTTTCCAGGTTGAGTACATTTTTTCTGATAAAACCGGAACTCTGACCAGAAATTTGATGGAATTTTTTAAATGTTCAATTGGAGGAGAGGTATATGGTACTGGTGTCAGCGAAATAGAGATGGGAACAGCACAGAGGAGTGGTGCAAAAACTGAGGTAAGTTTATCATCCGTCAGAGAAGAAAATACCATGAGGTATTTTTAAGGTTAATCTAGTGCCTTCAAACTTTCATAGGTTCAGAAGGAAACGAATGCTGCACGTGAAAAAGGTTTCAATTTTGATGATGCACGGCTTATGCGGGGTGCTTGGAGGAATGAACCTAATCCTGATTTTTGCAAGGTAGATTGTTTAAACGAGGAGAAAAACATAAAAATACTGCACTGCACTCTCAGCAATATTTTCATGTGACATAACTATACATGTTGCTGCTTACGTGCCTGTTTGAATGGTTGACTTATTAGTGTACCTTACTGATTTTAGGAACTTAGGTTGATATACCCCTCTAGATTTTTTATTACCAGGATTATCCTCATTTTTTGTTCTCTCTTCTTATTTTAGTGCGATCTATCTTAAGATTCTTAGTTTCATATATTTAGCTATTTCTTAATAGCCAATCATTCGTCCCTTATGATATCGAATATGGTTATATGCTAGTTCTATAAAATTTTCATTACCAAGAACAACCGGGCATATCTATCCCGAACACTAATGGTTATGTAATTATAGCCTGCAATCTCTACTAATTTTCTGCAAGTATCCATGTACTTAGATGTACTCCCAACTCATTTTGAATCCTTTCGTTTCAAGATATTCTCTTAGTGGCTCGAATTTAAAATATGACCAATCGTTTATGTTTGTGTATATTTTAGCATAGAATCAATGTTGAACAAACACAAGGGTTGAATGACACGAGTCATATAATCTCTGAATGCCAGATTACACTTCCATCTTTCTTCATTTAGCAGAAAACCAGTTGATTTATTTTTCTGTCTTTCCTTTTGAAAGCATATTATCTTTTTGGGTTTAGTTAGCATGTCTTATGCAGGTTTTTCACAAATCATATAGTGTGCCATGCTATTTCTATCCATTCAATCATGTGTTCAACACTGATCACCCCTGGTAGATGAGGATTGATCTTTTAAAATCTTTTGTTATCATGTAGGAATTCTTCAGGTGCCTTGCAATATGCCATACTGTACTTCCTGAAGGTGATGATTCCCCTGAAAAAATTAGATATCAAGCTGCATCTCCCGATGAAGCTGCTTTGGTTACAGCAGCGAAGAACTTTGGCTTCTTTTTCTACAAGTACGTGGTTCTAACATTCCTTCTCAATGGTTTAAAGGTATTATAGGTTGAAGCTAGAGTTAAAATGCCGTATCTGCAGGCGTTCTCCAACAACGATATATGTTCGTGAGTCACATGTTGAGAAGATGGGAGAGGTTCAGGATGTTCCATATGAGATTCTGAATGTCCTTGAGTTCAACAGGTAATTATATTTTCTGGATTACATGCAAATTGTATTTTCATGCATGATAATTAAATTTCATACTTGTAATTATTTTTTATTGTGTTTAGTACAAGGAAGCGCCAGTCTGTTGTATGTCGATATCCAGATGGTAGACTTGTCCTTTACTGCAAGGTAACTTCATTAGGCTGCTCCCACGTCTGGTTGAAAATTCTAGCAAGAAATAAATTTGAAGTTCATAATATGCTTTTTTCAGGGTGCAGATACGGTAATATATGAAAGGTTGGCCGATTCAGACATTGATTTGAAAAGAACTACTAGAGAACACTTGGAACAATTTGGAGCTGCGGGATTGCGTACTCTTTGCCTGGCTTATAGAGATTTAAGTTCTGATTCATATGAAAATTGGAACGAGAAATACATTCAGGCAAAATCTTCATTACGAGATAGGGAGAAGAAGTTGGATGAGGTTTGTGTGGTTCTCTCTTTCATTTGTTTGATTTTCAAGCACTTTTGTTTTCGACCGACGTTTAATGGAAATTATTACCTTTCAAGTATCCACTATTTTCTTCCCTTCACTTTTCATTGAATACAATCTTTGTTTTTCCATAAATCATCCTTATGCAAGGGACCAGCAGATATTGAGACAGTAGGGAGATCTAGTTTCCTCGTGATAATCTGAGAGTCTTGATGCATAGGGTTGCATGGAGTCGGAGTCTTATGAGGAGGGTCAAAATGGGGAGCATAGTATCAGTTGTGTAGCTTATTGGACAAAAAACAATTTCTTTAGTAATGGACTAAAAATTAAAAGGGAATTGGTATATTCATTCAATAATTTGGAAAAAGTTGGATTCTTAGGTTTTAAATCCTCAGGAGGATTAACCAAGATGAGAGTGCTACTCAGATTTGCTACTCATGAGCACAATACAAGAAAATTGAAAAAGGAATTTAGGTTTTAAAGGTTGTATTAGAGAGAGAGAGAAATTTATAGAGCTTGGTGCGGGAAACAGAAAAATGATTTAACATTTGGGGAACAGATGTCTTGATCAATTTAGAAATTTGGAAGGCTGATTTAAATGGGTAAAACTGGAATGTGAGCAAATACTAGATACATTTTTGTGGGACATGACTTTGAGTGTGAAAAAGTATTGGTAAGAAGTGTTTTTTAAAAGGCCAAAACTTGAAGTGAGGTGAATTACACTACAATATGTAGTCGAAACTCCTCATTGTTAAAAGCTGACTTCAGAACTTTGTAATCTTCATATGCTCAGGTCACGAGATTTCAATTCATATTTCCAACACTTATGAAAGCTTGAGCTTCTATATTGAAGTTTTTTCTTTCCAATCTGTGCAAAGGACATAAATCCTGGTCACATTTAAAACTATTGAGGTAAAGATTCAAACTATCAAGTGTTGGCATGAGGAGTAAGTATGAGCTATCACACCCATTTTTTCCAGTTCTTGACAGAAAACGGTGACAACAGTTAGTTATCCAACTTCAGAATCTGGTTGCGTAGTTTAGCTGGATAATCTATCCATCAATTAGGTCTTTTGAACTCAAAATAAAAACACATCAAGCACATTCGCTGTTAGGAAGGATTATTCCCTGGGCAGGAGTAAGTGTACCCTTGGGCCTGAGGCATATTCTCCAAGCGTGAAAGGCATTTTGCTGTGCAATCCTAATAATTTCCCTTATCATTGCTCCCAAGGCAATTTTGGAAGGCGAACCCCAAGGGATGCCCTCAAAGCATCTTTTAAAACACTGGCGTGCATATTGGCATTTCTGGTAGTGTGGTTATGGCATAAGATCTGTACTCCATTTAATTGATTTGGATAAGTTTGTGGAAACTTTTACAGCATGAAATTTAGATGCTTGAAACTGGACTTAAATTGTATGAGCTTCTGTTTTCTTAGCTAGAACCATGTTGAAGGTGCTGCTTAAACTGCAACTTAAACTCTTCTCGTAGGGTTCTATTTGGTCATTGGTGCCCATTATTTCAAAAAAAAAAAAAAAAAGAGTTTTGAATATTATTTTTAGGAGAACGTGTGATTAAAAAGTAGGGAAACGTTTTTGGTTTACGTGCAAAATATTTTATTGTGTGAATGTGTGGTTGAAAATGATCCTTCAGCAAAAAGAGTTTTAAAACAATGGGCAACAAACAGGGGCTTAGTTTACTTTTTAAGTTCTAGTGAACCTTCTGTTGTTCCATTAATGCACATCTTGTCTCTTATTTTTATGTTCAGGTTGCGGAGCTCATTGAGAAGGACCTTGTTTTGATTGGATGTACTGCTATAGAAGATAAACTTCAGGAGGGAGTACCTGCTTGTATAGAGACCCTCTCTCGAGCTGGAATCAAGATTTGGGTGCTAACTGGGGACAAGCTGGAAACAGCAATAAATATATCTTATGGTTAGTATCTAGAAGGAGCTGATGGTTTAATTTTTTAACATACTCTATAACTGGAGTAATATTTTCTGTTACATCTGCTTTTTGTATGTTTCAGCATGCAAGTTGATAAGTAACAACATGAAGCAATTCATAATCAGCTCAGAAACTGATGCCATCAGAGAAGTTGAAGACAGAGTAAGTAATATATCTTATAAGTATTTTCCATGGAAAATATATAACATAGCAAGCATCCTGAAATTTGATTGTCAGGGCGATCAAGTGGAGCTTGCCCGATTTATGAAAGAAACTGTGAAGGATGAGCTGAAAAGGTGTTACGAGGAGGCACAACAGTATCTTCGTTCTGCTTCTGGACCAAAGTTGGCACTTGTGATTGATGGGAAATGTTTGATGTATGCATTGGATCCCACTCTACGTGTAATGCTGCTGAATATGAGCTTGAATTGCAGTTCAGTAGTTTGCTGTCGAGTTTCTCCTCTACAGAAGGCACAGGTAGGGTTATTCAGTTGCTTTTAGATGTTCTACTTCTGCGGTTCTGAAACATGACTAGGATGGGAGCTTTGTAGAATAAAAATGTATAACCTCTTTCTACCACATGATAAGGACATGCCTTTTTAGTTTATGATAAGATTTCTTGTTAATTGTTAAGTACGAAATCTAATTGTTTGTCATTTTCTATGTTAAATATTGTCGTCGATTTTTTCTATATATTTTTTACTAACACTTTACAGGTCTTGGTTATTCTACTAAAATATGTTTTTTCATTGAGGTATGTTCCTTTTGAAGTCATATTTTGATGGCCAAGATAAAAAAAAAAAAAAAAA